>BLKM01000567.1:8241-21412 GCA_013340265.1 Coptotermes formosanus | reverse complement strand
GTACTCCAGTTTCCCCTGTCAGTATCATTCCACCAATGCTCCATACTCATTCATCCATCTACCACCGACGCTGTATTTTTTTTCTCCCAGTACTTCAGTTTCCCCTGTCATTACCATTCCACCAACGCTTCATACTCCTCCAGTCATCACCAGGATTGTAACATTGCACCGCTAGCACCGTTCGAAACAGACTCCACCTAACCTCCTTCCCGGCTAGCAGCAACCCTCTGTGCAAGTCAGAGCAGGAGGGGCGTTAAGCGAATTACTCACTTCCATGAATTTCAGAAATAAATTTTATGTGGGGCTTTACCTCCACTGCCCACCCATTCCCCTGGCCTGGGATGGAATTCACTTTAACCTTTTAAAGCCTAGCGGTAACTTTACGTACCACCAGGTTTAACATTAAAAAATTCTACGTGGTGCCCACATTGCGTTTATGTGTTTTGTACGGATCTCAGAACAAACAGCAACTTTTGCCTTATAAAACATTAAGAGACTGGTTTTTATAACCGAAGTGGAGAGTGTTTACAGCGCGGTACGCACTCAGTCCTTATATAAAACAGATACGCTTCGTCTTTAAAGGGTTAATGTGAATGAAAGAGACAAAAATATGAGCATTTGTGTTAACCAGCAGTAGGTAAAGGTACATTGCAGTTCCCCCTGAATACTTCATACAGACATCTGGCAGAGTGGAGGTACAGATCCACTCATTCTGAATATCGGGGGCAGAGGAGGGGACCTCACCTCATGTTCTGTGTGAGTGTGCAGCCTTGGCGACACTCAGACACACCCATCTGCGTTCCCTTTTCTAGGACTTTGAAGATGTGGGAAATCTAAGTATGGGGGCAATCTGGAACTTTGTTAAAGGGACAGGGCACCCACGTGTTGGATTCCAGCTTAAAAGGCCCAAAGGGCTTGTCAAGGGCCTATGTGATCTGAAACCGAAAGGGCCCCAACCCTTTATCTAGTCTATTCAATTCATTCTGTGACTATGGGAAACTGTGTGGGCCCCAGAGGCGATCCGGACTATTCGAACACACACAAAATCTCTTGACCGTCCCCGGAATCGGTTGTAAAGCCTGTAGCCTTGATATTGCACTTAATACGCCATCCTGGCCCCACTGAGTTTGGCACTGAAACTCGTCATCATGAAAGTAACACTGGCACGTGTACTGAACCGGCACACCTCTCGCTTTGTATGTGCAGCACAGCCGGACTCTGGTTACCTAACTAACTCCATGGAGCAAAGTCCTCCTTAAGAAGCTGACAGGTCCTCAGCTAGTGAACATATTCTCCGAATTTTATGGAACAGGACATTTCATTACCGCATTCACAACAGCCGGCCACCGAACCCTAACCTGAGCCAGAACAATCCATTCCATGCCTTCCATGTTTTTTGTTAGCTCGAGGTGTTTCATCAGCTCTGACCTTACAATATAAACATAAGTGCAAGACTCGAGACCTCAGACCCCTGATGCAGCTGTAAATAATTTTCTTCTTATTTTAGAGATCAGCCTGATGATGGACACATATTAATCGAAACACGTAGCTGGTTATGTGTCATAAAGAAAAGTTGTGTTTAGACATCTCAAAACTTTTCAAAGTGCCATTCCAAAAATGGCATTTTAAAAAGTTTTAATAAATTTTAAGAGTCACATATTAACGCACATTGTAAGTAGTTTTATGTAATCAATGTAACCACCCTGAAGATGGCAGCTAATATGCCGAAACACGACGGGGAGAAATTGAACAAAAACTAAATACTGTGCATTCGCTGGTCTTATTTAACTAAAGCCAGGTGTACTGACACGACACTAAGCGGTATGACGAAAGATCGGAATGCGCTTCAGTGCCGTCGTGCGTGCATTCCCTGCCTTGTTAATTGACGTCTTCGCACACAAGGCCAGCAAAATTCGAAAGGCTGCCCTGAATTCGTTTGAAACTAAAAAATCAACAGCTTGTTTCCTTTCCACCTTCTGATTATATTTCCTCCCACCACCGACGACAAACTGCACTCCCTGAAGTCAGTTACACCAATGTTAAGAAAGTTCCCTGGTTCAAAGGACAGTCGACGAGATTGGATAACATTAGATTCCTCTTTTTCTAGGTTGTGTTCCCTACCGAGGGCAGCATCTCGTCTTTGCTATGTGCAGGCAGGGCCACCAGCTTTGTGTTTACGCCTCACGAAACAAGCTGCTTCCAGCCTTCACAGAACCCACGCACTTTAATGCAAGCAACTCAGCGATTCGTTTCTGTGCCTCCTTAGACCCGGGGTCCGCGCTTTAAATTATCGAATTCTCGATGAAAACAGAAAGGCTGCCCCTGGCCCAGTTCCGAGCCATTTTCTTGCACTCCCAAACTCACAATCATATTTCCTTCCTCTACCAACCTCACAAACACATTTCCTTGCACTACCAACCTCACAATCATATTTCCTTGCACTACCAACCTCACAAACACATTTCCTTGCACTACCAACCTCACAAACACATTTCCTTGCACTACCAACCTCACAAACACATTTCCTTGCACTACCAACCTCACAAACACATTTCCTTGCACTACCAACCTCACAAACACATTTCCTTGCACTACCAACCTCACAAACACATTTCCTTACATTGCCAACCTCACAAACACATTTCCTTGCACTACCAACCTCACAACCACATCTCCTTGCACTACCAACTTCACAAACACATTTCCTTGCACTACCAACCTCACAAACACATTTCCTTGCACTACCAACCTCACAAACACACTTCCCTCAGATTCTCCCTCAGACACACCTCCCCAGCCTTCCAAGCGAACATCACCAATTTTGTCTCCCCACCAAAATACTGTACGCATTTTTGTTTTCCTCCTAACAGCCACGCCTTCTTCTTGTACCAAGTTCGCTTTCAGCACTCCAGCAGCAGCAGACGGCCAGCACAAACCTCAGCTAAGCCCAGCCCTCCGTGCTTCATAATAACAAATAAAGCCCTCTGTTAAAATTATTCGCGTTACACATTTCTAGTGAGGCCACTACACTGATATGCAAACAGTAGCGGTATTCTCGTGCACATGTGTTCGGAGTACAGCACAGCTTCGGTGTCCGCGATTGTTTGCAACTGACAAAACCTCACAAACATCGGAACCATAAGCCGAGAAATCCATTTTCAATGCAACACCCGTAAGTCTTTGTTTCCAGGAGCTTAAAAAGACAAACAATAAAAGTAAAAAACAGCCTCAGAAAGCATAAAAACTGTCAGCGTTTGTTTTTAGTAAAATATAATTTCCTTTTAGAAGGACACAATACATTGATGAACTGCGGGACTGTCCAACTCCACAGAGCATGGGGGCAGTCACACGCAGTAAACGAAAGAGAGAACGTCAGTAAGGTGCGCAGTGAGGTGCGCAGTAGCAACACAGTGGCAGCAGCCGACTCATGGGCCACATGGTCACATTTTGACTGGCCGGAACAAATCACGAAAGGTCGAATTAATGGTATTAAAATTGGCGATTATGAGTGGACAAAATCCCGAGCCTCAAGATTCATGGGATTCGAGTGTCTACTGTACTTCTCTGTATTCACGTGTTGCTGTCCCCAAAAACAGGGTGCGATTTGTAAACCAAGAAAAAACTGCTTCCTCATCGTTAGCCAGAAATTTGCATTTGAAGAAATGTCTGTTTGTTGCAAAAGTGGCAAAGATTTAAAATCTGTTTAATGGTATTATTCTAAGTAACGTTAATTGCTTCACTCACATCGACATGCGGGCCGACTGATGGTTACCGACTGCCGCACACACATCGGCCGACTGTCTGACACAGCTGATGTTCACCTCGCTGTCACTTCATTACCTGTAAGTAAGAACGGTCTATAATTGATTTCAAAATCAACGTGGCACTGAAAATAAATTTGAGAAAACCTAACTGACTCTACTGTCCTATATGTTTCGGCAACGCAACGCCAACTTAACTTTTAAAGCCCAGTGGTTACTTTACGTACCGCCAGGTTTAACATTCAACAATTCTACGTTCTGCCCACACAGTGTGTTTATGTGTTTTGTGTGGATCTCAGAACAAACAGCGATTATTTCCCCATACAAGATTAACTGACTGGTTTTTATAACCGAGACGGAGTGTGTTTACTGCGCGGTACGGAATGTATGGATCTCAGAACAAACAGCGATTATTTCCCTATACATCATTAATTGACTGGTTTTTATAACCGAGACGGAGTGTGTTTACTGCGCGGTACGGAATGTATGGATCTCAGAACAAACAGCGATTATTCCCCTATACAGCATTAACTTACTGGTTTTTATAACCGAGACGCAGTGTGTTTACTGCGCAGTACGAACTGAGTCCATACATAAAACATCCTTCGGCTTTTAAAGGGTTAAAGAAGAACAATCACCATTAGTGCAAAGGATTAGGCTTGTAAGGCAGCCATGTCGCTAGCTAAGCCCTTGTACATTACTTGCCAGGCAGGATTCGAACTTGGTACCACGGCTGCTAAGAAGTAAGTAGGCCTGCAGTACTGCACGTGCCTCTCAGCTAGCTGTCAGAGTTTGTCTTTCTTCCTGTCCGTCCACTGCACTTGACAGGCTGCCACATTCCAGCAGCTTGACAGGCTGCCACATTCCAGCAGCTTGACAGGCTGCCATATTCCAGCAGCTTGACAGGCTGCCACATTCCAGCAGCTTCACACGCAACAAAATTTTAAACTTTACGGTGAGTAAGACTGTCAAATCCACGCACTTTGTATTGTCATTCTGACTGAGGGACTTACTCCAAGCCCGTATGCATTTCTGCTGCACACATTTCTTTGTGCTAGTACCTGAGAATTCAATTTATTTCTGTGATTTCATCACTTCTTCCACCCGCCAGATATTCGTATCCAGTTCTGAATTCCTTACGCCTACTTGCGCCCTTCCTTTTCCTGTAATAAGTCAGATGATATCCACTGGCAGATACACGCTCTAGCACGGATTTGTGAAGGCAAGCCTTTGAATATGGGACGAGATCGTACACGGCGATGATATTGCAATACAGACGTCTTCAATGGAGAAGGAAGGTGTGCTTTAGACAGGGCACGCGCGCGCGCGCACACACACACACACACACACACACACACACACACACACACACACACACACACACACACACACACAGAGTTGCTGAAGTAGGGAAACTTTTGTGGAAAAAATCAGCACGCCGGGGGAGTTGCGTCAAGTGTTGAATGTGGTCAGTCTCAGAATATGCATGCTCTCTGTGGGAATCGAACCAACGATGCCGGCAACCAAGAGGCTGCAGGCCTAAGCTTAGACCGCGCGACTACCAGGATCGGCGTACAGACTAATCAGCACAGACATTTTCTTCACTTTTTTTTTTTTCGTGGCGCGACAGCCCCCAGTGGGGCCACAGCCACCAGTGGGGCCAGGGCCTCCTCATTATCGAGGCTTCACGATCACACTCAGACACACCACACTCGGTAGGACTCCTCTGGACGAGTGATCAGCCCGACACTAAGGCCTCTACTTGACGTCAGTAACTTTTGCAAGTGACACTGCATAACTAACTAACTAACTGACTCCATGAAGCAGAGGCCTTCTCAAGAAGCTAACAGTTTCTCAGCTAGTCAAGAAATTCCCCACATTTTATGGAACCCGGAGGTTCATTACCGCATTCACAAGATCCCGTCACCTGTCCCCGTCATGAGCCAGCCCACTCCACTCCATGCCCCATGCAACTACTTGAAGACTCATTTTAATATTATACTCCCATCTATGCCTGGGTCTCCCAAGTGTTCGCCTTCCCTCAGGTCTTCCCAACAAAATCCTGTATGCACCTCTCTTTTCCCCATACGTGCTACATGCCGCGCCCATCTCATTCTTTCCAGGCCCGAGGCTTTGTAGGCTGTTTCGTAACATCATAATTTTTACGGTCAGGAGTTGTTAGCACCTCACCCAACCCCCAAGCTGGAGGACCACCCCTTGTCGGCTGTCCGCGACTGCTTATTCAATGTATTCGTTGCTACCCTCCATAACTGGGGGCCGTTCCTCCACCCGCAACCTGAGGACGCGCCATGCCGTGGTGACAGGGACCCAATTAGCACGCCAAGTGACACCGTATAAAAAAATAAAACCAGAAAGAACTGACACGAAGTAAGACACCTTGCTGCGTGGAACGCGAACTGATCGGAACGTACTCACATGTCAGTACACAGTAACTCACGGAGTACGGCTGTGGGAAGAATGCAGGCGACATACCCACACACCGCGCAGTTCTCCTTTAAAAGCAAGTTCAGTACATCAACTCAACGTTATGCATTATTTCTGGGGTGCTTTTCGTGCAGAGTTCACTTCACTGTCCTGCGATTTCTACAGACGCTTCTTCGAAAGCCCTTGTAAAAAGGTATGTTAAAAATTCATGGCACTGCGTAAAATATGCAGCTAGGGGTGAGCAAAGTAGTGTGTCAGTTGTGTCCGTGCGGCACAGTCGGTGTAGTGACTGCATGTTTATTGGACGACCCGCGTTCGACTCCCGGAAAAGCGACATTTTACGCTTTTCATGACGTCCAAACCACTTCTCTGGGTACCTGAGGGTAAAGCAGCCTCAGCGTGACACTGACAATTCACTGCGACCTTCCTGTAATAATGTACAGGTCTTCACAGCGCGGTGTTTAAACACAGACGCTCTGAAACCTGCATTTCAACACACGAGTTAGTGTAACTTTTAAAAATTACAATTTCTGACCCTCAATTAATATTTTCATAAAACATCTCACGCTTGACATTGCGTACGCTGCACCCAGTATTTTCCGTTCTAAGTGGGTCCCTGTCACCGTGTTAAGTGGGTCCCTGTCACCGTGTTAAGTGGGTCCCTGTCACCACGGCACGGCGCGTCCTCAGGTTGCGGATGCAGGAACGGCCCCCGGTTATAGAGGGTAGCTGCGACTAAATCGAATAAGCAGTCGCGGACAGCCGACAAGGGGTGGTCTTCCAGCTTGGGGGTTGGGCGAGGTGCTAACAACTCCTCACCTTAAAACATTATGATGTTACGAAACAGCCTACAAAGCCTCGGACCTGGACCGATTCTTTGGTACGACCCAGCTACGGATAATATTAAAACGGATCTCCAAGAAGTGGGATTGGGGGCATGGACTGGATTGAGCTGGCTCAAGATAGGGAAAGGTGGCGGGCTGTTTTGAATGTGGTAATGAACCTCCGGGTTCATAACATGCGGGGAATTTCTTGACTAGCTGAGAAACTGTTAGCTTCCCAAGAAGGCCTGTGCTCCATGGAGTTAGTTAGTTAGTTAGTTAGTTAGTTAGTTATTTAGTTAGTTAGTTAGTTAGTTAGTTAGTTAGTTAGTTAGTTAGTTAGTTAGTTTGTTTGTTTGTTTAGTTAGTTAGTTAGTGGCCAATATTTTTCAAAATTCACAAGGGACGGACGTGAACACGAGAAGAAAAACAGTTATGTACAGCTGTGGGTACACGTTATGAACCATGGGCACTTGAAATTAGCAGTTAAAGTTGGACACATTTCGTCAAATTCCACTCCCTGTAGCAGCTCTTCTCTGCGGCACAGTTAAAGAATACCGCGTGAAGAGTTACACCTCGATCGCGCCCTTCAGCCACTTTCCGTTTATTTAAAGGGAAATCGCTACGAAGGCCTGTCATTTGTCGGTAGGAATAACCGGACGCAACATAGCACATCCCCCTGCTGGAAGCCGAACCTGCCGGTCAGTTCTCTGTTGTGGTGCGGTAGAGAATTACACCAAATACAGGGTGTCTCTTTGACGTTTCCCTGAGCAAAGCAGCTGACAACGAATGCCCCAGAGAGTGCACAATTTCATGTGATATATATGCCACGTTCAGGGAAATGAGAAAAGAGACGCCCTGTAGAAGAAAGCAGTTACATTTAAGATTAAAATAAATATATAAAAATTCTGTACGAATGTGCATTAGGTAGAAATTTAGCTGTTAATAACTGCAAAACACGTTTTAAAAATTTCGGCTCCATTTTCTTAACAAATATCGGTACTGGCGCACCTCTAGCTGAGTGATCAGACCGTTGCACAGACCGCTACCTACACAACACACACAATTAGACACACACACCCGGTAAGATCCTTTGGCCGAGTGATCAGACCGTTGCACAGACCGCTACCTACACAACACACATAAAACACAAGAGACGAACATCCATGCTGACAGCGACACTCGAACCCGCTACCCCAGCAATCAAGTGGCAGCATACCTACGCTTTAGAGCGCACGGCCACCGGGATCGGCTGGCAGTACCATTGCTTCACCTAAATCAGTCCAAGTTGTATTAAAACTTTGCAAATGACAACTGCACAATTCGTTTATATTTTAATTCTCTAACAGATTTCAGCGCCATGCACAGAATTGAAATTAGGACGGAACAGTCACTGCAGGGAGAATTCGATTTTACGCGAAAGTTTGAAAGCTCCTATGCCGATAGACTACCCACTGACAACATATGAAGGTTTCAATAAGCACCGTCCCAACATTTCGGTCCCAACATTTCGGTCCCAACATTTCGGTCCCAACATTTAGGTCCCAAAATACGAATCCACAGCGATAATCACCCAGTCGCACTCACAATTCCTCCTCAAAAATTTCCCCACAAATCCAGTTCAATATTTTCTCTCTTCTCTTAGGTTTTCCTAGTCTGTTTCTTCCTCTCGATTTGTACAAAAAAAACTGTTTTTTAATTCCACGTGTCACACAGTGCACGTGCTCATACACTGCTGGCTTCCTAACTAACTAACTAACTAACTAACTAACTAACTAACTAACTAACTAACTAACTAACTAACTCATTCGCTCCACGGAGCAAAGGCCTTCTTGAGAAGCTAACAGTTTCTCAGCTAGTCAAAAAATTCCTCGAATTTTATGGAACCCGGAGGTTCATTGCCACATTCACAACAGCCCGCCACCTTCCCTATCCTGAGCCAGCTCAATCCAGTCCATGCCCACATCCAACTTCTTGGAGATCCATTTTAATATTATCCATAGCTGTGGTCGTACCAAAGAATCGGTCCAGGTCCGAGGCTTTGTAGGCTGTTTCGTAACATCATAATGTTTTACGGTGAGGAGTTGTTAGCACCTCGCCCAACCTCCAAGCTGGAAGACCACCCTGTGTCGGCTGTTCGCGACTGCTTATTCAATGTATTCGTTGCTACCATCCATAACTGGAGGCCGTTCCTCCATCCGCAACCTGAGGACGCGCCATGCAGTGGTGACAGGGACCCACTTAACACGGTGACAGGGATCCACTTAACACGGGTTGCTAGCTTCCTAGATTATATTATGCAGACAAATTCCGAAAATCTGGCGCAAGCCGAAATTGACGCAAGACGGAACTCGGCGTGTGGTCAAATATAAATGTGCACACACAGTTTATACAGCATGTAGGTGCACGCACGCACACACACACACACTGTGTGTACCGTGCGTATCTACTGTACCCATACTGTGCTTTTACAAATCACTGTAAACCTATCAAACATTCACTACGTAAAAATGCGATTACCCAAGTATTACCAACAACAAAGACGTAAATTTACCTCTCGTGCAGCGGAATTCCCCTGCCACCTCCGCTCCATTGCGCTTTCGTTCCCTCAGGGGAACACGTGGCGCGCCTTCAAAAAATTTTATCGTTTAATTTTTTTTTTTTTTTTTGGAAAAGTACGGAGTCTGAAATTGTGTAACGTGGAATTTCCTAAGCAGCAGTGTGTGCAGTACGCAACATTACGTAACCTATACAAATCGATACGATAATCGATATTTGGCCTCAATATCCTCCACTCGTTCCTGTGTCCTTGGTTCAGTGCATATCACTGTGAACTTTGCTTTCAGGTGCAGTTCGAGATCCATTTTCATGCGCACACGGAACTGACCTCAGCACTTGTAAAGATCACAGGACGTGCAACAGAATTGAGCCCTGTGACTCAGGTTTAAGGGCCCGCCCTCCCCGAACCCAGTTTAACCTTTTAAAGTCTAGCGGTAACTTCACCTACCGCCAGGTTTAACATTAAAAAATTCTACGTGGTGCCCACATTGCGTTTATGTGTTTTGTACGGATCTCAGAACAAACAGCAACTTTTGCCTTATAAAACATTAAGAGACTGGTTTTTATAACCGAAGTGGAGAGTGTTTACAGCGCGGTACGCACTGAGTCCTTATATAAAACAGATACGCTTCGTCTTTAAAGGGTTAATTTTGCCTGCTACCCTCTCCGCCCGGCCCCTGTGGGTAACCTCAGCTGCCCGCAACCAACTGACTGCCGTGTCACAAGTCAGCAGGTAGCCTAATTGGTTCACGACCGACAGTCCGAAGATGATGACCTCGAAATTTCTTCGCAGCTACTTTGTTCGGTGTGAAGGCCTATGTGAAATTCTGTATGCCGAGACATTGCTCGGCCGGTAATTACAGTACTCTGCAATAGCACGACGAGAGCAAGTCTCCGAAGTGCAAGTTTGCTTGTAACAGTACTCCTCTGTGTGCCGATCCCAGCGGCCGCGCGGTCTAAGGCGTAGGTCTGCGGCCGAGCGCTTGCTGGGATCGTGGGTTCGAATCCCACCGGGGGCATGGATGTTTGTCTCTTGTACAGTGTTTGTGTTGTCAGGTAGAGGTCTCTGCGACGGGCTGATCACTCGTCCAGAGGAGTCCTACCGAGTGTGGTGTGTCTGAGTATGATCTAGAAGCCTCCAAATGGAGGCGGCCTAGGACCGATTTTGGCTCCGCCACATGAAAGTAAAGTACTCCAGTGCTAAGTGAATTGCTGCTGACTCATTCCTTTTGTACTCTGAACTGCGTTTGCTTTCACCCTTCACAGTTAAAGGCGAAAGCAGTTCTGGTTGGAACAATAACGCAGTTTTCTGGCCTGGGTGTCGATGTGTTGCACTTTCAGTTAGATGACCAGTCTTATTTTGAGTTAAATAAGGCGACATTCACGCGAGAGAACATACATTTACGATGTGTGTCCACAAAGTTCTCGGACTTGCGCGCGCAACCCCCGTTTACAACCACGTGACGGTCGCATGGACTGTCTTCACCCTCTTGCTGTCTCCCCTTCAGTCATAACATTTTTGTTCTGGTGCAAAAATGATTACATTGGATTTAATTTCCGAAACTAAAATTAACCTGAATTACGTTTGAACGTTTAACTCGCACCGAGCAGTAAACATCCCGCCTCGATTATAAAAACCAACCACTCAATGCTGTGTGTAATCCCCTCATGTTTTGCATTCCGGCTTGCTTATCCAGTGACTTATGTTGTTACAGAATGCAAGTGCCTTTACAGCAATTGTTCTTTTGCTTTGTTACAAAACTTGATTCGAAGCTCATATTTGCGTCGCCATCAAAGCCTCCTGCAAGCGCTATGTTTGTCAGAGATTTACATTCTCGCGTGGTGTCGCTAGGCACCGACTCTGTATACTGCACCGTTATACCGCCCCTACTTTGTAAAAAAAGGGGCTAACTGCCACTTTGAGGTAAACTGACTTAACTGTAGCGAATCATTCAACTAATGGCCCTCTATGACATCTACAAAGATGACGGCTGCATCTTTAAGAATAACCAAGACAGGTGGGGGAAATCCCACCTGTCACAGAATTTGTCGTATGTAAAACGGAGCCACCTACTTGCTTCTGTAAAACTGATATTTTGAGACGAAATAATAAATACAAACTAATGCACCGCAGTATATATAATCTTTATTCGTAAAAGTCTCCTACATGTTTCGACCCTGTTGGGCCATCTTCAGGGAGAATAATATTGATACATTATGGTTGCGTTTATATAGTTAAGTGCGAATGTGCCCTAGGGCACATTCGCATTTAATGTATCAATATTATTCTCCCTGAAGATGGCCCAGCAGTGTCGAAACATGTAGGAGAATTTTACAAATAAAGATTATATATATTGTGGTGCATTAGTTGGTATTATTATTTCATATGATACAGTGCACGGACATGGAACATATTAAATTTGATATTTTGAGGGTTGTCCCCTTTTTAAAAAATATTGGTGGCATCTGTTTCACTGTAAGTTTTCCACTATGACCTAGTGTATATGTGTGTATGTGTTTATATATATATACATACACACACACACACACACACACACACACACACACACACACTTGTCTCATGTACCTTCTTTGCTACTAACACACTGTGTTAATTTTATTATTCGTTCCGTTTTTCGTCGTCGTGCCATCTACTGTGTTGCCCACGTGTCCGCTTTGTTGGCCATGTGGGGTGTTCTGCGTATCAGTAAAGGCGTGTAAGCCTGCAAGTGTTGTTCTTGCGCCGGTTTTCCCCTCTGCCTTGCAGCGACCAGTCGAACAGCGTGTTGCCAGTACGGATGGTATAGCACTGTGTTCGTGATGGCGTGTTGGTCCTGTCTGTGACTGTAGCTATATATAATATTTCCGCGCCCGTTTCCCAGTCCTTCCTCAGTGCCCTGATACCTTGCACAGTGCCACAGTTGTGTCCTCTTTATGGTACGTGTCTGGCGCAGCTCAAACTGTCTTTGAGTTTGATTTTCATTTTGGTCGTCATCGTAACAAACTCAGCTGGAACCTTTAGCAACACAGGTTACTAAACACTGGCTGTTTGTTCTGAGATCCATACATTCCGTACCGCGCAGTAAACATACTCCGTCTCGGTTATAACAACCAGCCAGTTAATGCTGTATAGGGAAACAATCGCTGTTAGTTCTGAGATCCATACATTCCGTACCGCGCAGTAAACACACTCCGTCTCGGTTATAACAACCAGCCAGTTAATGCTGTATAGGGAAATAATCGCTGTTTGTTCTGAGATCCATACATTCCGTACCGCGCAGTAAACACACTCCGTCTCGGTTATAACAACCAGCCAGTTAATGCTGCATAGGGAAATAATCGCTACTTGTTCTGAGATCCATACATTCCGTACCGCGCAGTAAACACACTCCGTCTCGGTTATAACAACCAGCCAGTTAATGCTGTATAGGGAAATAATCGCTGTTTGTTCTGAGATCCATACATTCCGTACCGCGCAGTAAACACACTCCGTCTCGGTTATAACAACCATCAGTCAGTTAATGCTGTATAGGGAAACAATCGCTGTTTGTTCTGAGATCCATACATTCCGTACCGCGCAGTAAA
>BLKM01000566.1:744070-763297 GCA_013340265.1 Coptotermes formosanus | reverse complement strand
TAAATACATACATACATACATACATACATACATACACACATACATACATACACACATACATACATACATACATACATACGTACGTACGTACATACATACATACATACATACATACATACATACATACATACATACGTACACACACATACATACATACATACATACGTACACACATACACACATACATACATACATACATACATACATACGTACAAGCATACACACATACATACATACATACACACATACATACATACATACATACATACATACATACATACGTACACACACACATATATACATACATACCTACATACATACATACATACATACCTACATACATACCTACACACATACATACATACATACATACATACATACATACATACGTACACACACATACATACATACATACATACATACATACATACATACATACACACACATACATACATACACACATACATACATACATACATACATACGTACATACACACGTACATACATACATACATACGTACATAATACATACGTACGTACATACATACACATACATACATACATACATACATACATACATACATACATACCTACACACATACATACATACGTACATAATACATACGTACGTACATACATACACACATACATACATACATACATACATACATACATACATACATACATACATACATACATACATAAACACAGCCATTATTCGTCGATCCGACAGCAGAGTGACATATGAGCGTTTATTTTGCTGGGATAAGAGGGTCGGAAAGTGAAACATTTGGCTCCATGTATCTGAATGACGCTGAATGCGTGGAGTTTGACATTTGCTTTTGCATTAAGGCTTCGTGTTGGTGTGTATAGCCACAGAAGAAACCTGCAGATTGTGTCTTCCGGGCTACCGGTTCAGTCGTAGAACGAGGATTGTTCCTGAGCATGTAAAGTGTCAAAGCAGACGGAGCCACGCGAAACCTTGCTCAGCCAAGCTGTAAAGGTTTGAATTCGTTCCTTTGTTACTGAATGACACTCTTTCAACTGCCGTCACACGGCGCCCTAAAAGTTTGGAGGATGATTATCGATAAGAAATTGGTGAGAATATGAGAGGAAATGATTCGAGCCTTAGGTCATCATCATCATCATCATCATCCCCTTTATGCAGGGTATTCACACCTATACACCTGAAACAAACCATATTTCTAGGGCACACAGTGTCGCAGCTATCCCGCGCGTACTGTTAATGGTGCATATAGCGCTGTCTGCAATATTAAACCCTTTTGTGCTTCTACATTAGCACTTCCCGCAGTATGTGCTGTGCCCAGTACAGCTGTTTTCTGTAGTTCCTTGATATCGTGCTTTCCCGGCACGCTGCTCAAGTATTTTCGGAATTATTATTATTATTATTATTATTATTATTATTATTATTATTATTATTATTANTTCGGAATTATTATTATTATTATTATTATTATTATTATTATTATTATTATTATTATTACTATTACTACTACTGGGCTCAGGCCCTCCTTGTTTGCTTGGGGCTATCTTCGGATTAAACGCTGGTTGTAGCGGAGCTATTCCCTTCCACACTAAGTAGACGTACTGTACTGTTTACAATTATTTGATATTGTTAAATCACTCATAGAAATTTGTTTACAAACATCTGACTGCACCTGTAACCAGAGCATGATTCGAATATCTTAATATTTTCGTATAACCTAACCTAACCTCATCATACTGATCCATTTTTCATGTAAAAATTCCTTTCTGCAGCTACTTCGATTTCGGCACCAGGAATTTGCCTGGGAAGTAACAGCAAGATCGTGGAAGTCCTCAACCAGTCTAGTCGATATCCTAGCCGGGGTTCGAACCGGTTATCCCCCAAAAGCATTATCGCTACACGATGCAGGTGGAACGAGTTAAATTTTAGCCGCTTATATATTTGGGACTTAAGCAGGTGAGGAAATTAACCTGTTTTTGCTTCCGCCTCTGAATGCGTACTTGGTACACCGCGGCGTGTGCCACTTTTGGATCCAGAACGAAGCTACGTTACAACGCTTCGCCAAACCTCAATCCTACGTCACGTCCCCATGTGCTTAAAAAAAAATTTCAAGAGCGAGGAAAATACAGCTGAATGAAATCCTTCTTTAGACTGCGCTGATCCTTCATGGATGTGTGATTCTGACTTCCTCTGACGGCCTGGTGCCCGCCTACCATCCCGCCGTGCAGAAACATGTAAGCTTCCGCCCGCCTTACTATTGGCAACAACAAATTCTGATCAGAAATTCTGTTATGTGGACAACATATTTAAATTCTTAGGAGCGCGTTACGGTTCTGATGGCAGCTGTAAATACTCCTGGGGCTCCACGCAGTGCGTTCTGATTGTCATTGCAGTACCTGCCGTTGGTCCAAGTCAGGTGCGCACCCAGAATTCTTCTTTGAGGCGGTGCAGGGGGGGGGGGGGGGGGGGGGGGGGGGGGCGGCCCGGGCGGCTGACCCTGAGGTTATATGTAATTTATGTTTGATTTTAAAAATTATGTTATAAAAACCATGCTGTGAGCACAACATAACGCTGTCTGCAGCTGCATTTATATACACACGAATACAACTACATGTTTCAGACTAAATCACAGTGTCCTGTCTTCTTGTTTTTTTTAATTTTACTAATTTATTTTTCAAAATTCTAATGTACTGGTCATCAGCCGATTTCAGTGGCTGATTTCGGCTGAAGGGGAAATCACGTAAAACTTTTGATATCATAATATCTACAAAATCTGTGTTTTTTGAATTTCTGGTTTGGGGGTCTGGGCGGGTTGCAGCCCGGAACCCCCCCCCTTTTTGTGCGCCACTGCTCCACGCAGTGCATTGTGATTGTAACTGGAATATCTACAGTATCTCCAAGCATTTAATTTAAACTGCACTTACTGAAGTTCCTGCAGGCGCACGTAGTGTATTCAGGTTATAAGTGTAGAACCCGTTGTTTTCAGGTTTAGTTTTTGAACCTACTTTTTATTCGACAAGCGCTTTCAGAGTGTAGTTGTAGAAGTTACACCACCTTCAGAATTTAACACTTTAGAACTTGTGTCTCCATCTTTATGTGCGCCACCCCGCTGTGTATGATAGACTCAATGGAGCAGTGCCTCCATTGACAAAACGTCTGTACAAAAATCAAGACACTTTTATCATTCTGTATAAGTACCATGCCGTGAAAGAGTGGCGTAAGGGGAACGGCCGTAGAATTGTGTACATTCCGTACTTTGACCCCAAACAAGGGCACATGTCACCTTACCTCAAGCAAATGAATTCCCGGTACCCACTGAATTGGTGGGCCCCAGGGTCTGTCTGGACACAGTCGTCAAGAGAATAGTCCCTGTCCCTGACAAGGGTTGTAACCCATTCGCTGAGCAGCTGGTCATCCCCTTGCTGGTTGTATCGGTTTCTCAGAGGTACTGTCTCTTGTTGCTTTTAAATGAGACAATCCGTATTATTGGCTGAACATGTAACACATATGTAAAGAAATGATGGAATTCAGTGTGCTTGTTGCGTACGTAAGCGTTTAGTCAGTTATGTAATGATAACACTGGGCAGCTTCCGGTTAGTTTGCTATTAAGCCACGAGGGAATTAATATTTCCGTTCACCCGTCATTAAGAGCGGAGCGGAAGCTGCTGGCGTTTGCTGCCATCTGGACGTGGAGCCAGTAAATACTAGCGCATTTCTTTTCCAGTTTTCTCGCGTAAGATTCAGAATTTTATTTTATTTAAAAATGACGAAGCTTAAGGTGGAGTCTAACTGTACAGATCGATACTAATGTAACTTTTGCTTATATACCTGATGCTACGGGGCAGTGCAATACCTAACCCTTTAAAGACGGACAGTTTTCCTGAATTATATGTAATGATTCAGCTCGTACCGCGCAGTAAACACACTCCGTCTCGGTTATAAAAACCAGTCAGTTAATGCTGTATAGGGAAATAATCGCTGTTTGTTCTGAGATCCACACAAAACACATAAACACACGGTGTGGGCAGAACGTAGAATTGCTGAATGTTACACCTGGCGGTGCATATAGTGACCACTGGGCTTTGGGGGGTTGATTTTCACTAGGGCAGCACTTCTGAAACTATGTGTCGCGAGAAATTGGAGCATCCACAACGCGATTCGCTAAGTGCAGTCGAACCCGTTTATAACGACACTGGTTAATACGACACCTCGTCTATAACGTCAGATATTCTGTGGTACCAATTAATTCCTCATAGTTAACCATAACATTATACTCCTCTTTTATAACAACACTCGTTTATAACGACACAAAATACTCGGTCCCTTTCATGACGTTATAACCGGTTTCGACTGTATTTTTTTGTCCCGTGCATATTTTCTCAAACAAATTTGTACCGTGACAAATGCCACTGCTATAAGAGTCAGCATTATTCATTTCCATGACCGAACTGTTTTTTCGAAAGGAATGTCAAGTGAACGTCACACTGCCACTTAAGATAACGTGGCGACGGGCCGGGGCACCTTGGTGCAGGTCAGTGACTGTACATCGACGTAGCTTTTTAATCTCAGCGGCTTATTCTAAACCCTCTTCGCTTTGCTGTGAGCGAGTTTTTCCTGAAGACGCTAATACATGTGCGCCGACCCTCGTCTGTCAGTAGCGTCGTTCGCCTTGTACCTAAGCCGCTGCTTCTTCCGGTCTTTGTCCGTCTTTGTTCGCGGATGGCAACAGAAATACCGCCCCGTTACCGGATCGCCCATTGCAGTGCGGGGCGTGAGGCGTCGTCACTTGAACCTGATTCCTTCTTTTGTTCTTCTTCAGTTGCCTCCCTTACATATTTCTCTATTTCTTTTTTGCTTCTTCCTTCTCTTTTTCTATTACTTCCCTTTCTTTTCCACCCATTTTACTTAACCCTTAAAAGACTAACACTACGGTTAATTATATTTGATTCTATTCGTACCGCGGAGTAAACACACTGCATCTCAATTATGAAAATCAGTCAGTTAATGCTGCATAGGGAAATAATCGCTGTTTGTTCTGAGATCCACACAAAACACATAAATACACTGTGTGGGCAGAACGTAGCATTGTTGAATGTTAAACGCGGCTGTAGAGGGTTAAAGCCTGCCGTAGAGGTATGACGTTCAATAGAACAGTAAAGATTTGAAACACGTGGTTCTGAGTTTGTATTGTATTCTACGTCACTAATTCATATTTATCATCGAATTATTACATACTAGGATAGCCGAGGAGGTATAAATATTACGCGAACGCGACACGATGTTACGTTGTGCATACATTTCATACCATTTTATCAGCGAGATGGTGTGTGTTTACTGCGCGGTACGAATAGAATCAAATATAAATCAGCTTAATGCTATTCTTTAAAGGACGCTGCCAGTTGCCAAGGTTGTATAGTGTCGGTGATGAAAGGAACAATATGGATATCAGGTGGAGTGATACTGACCTATGGAAACCATGGTACTTGGAGAGAAGCCTGTCGCGTCGCTGTTTGCTCACCATAAATCCAACGTGGACTAAAGTGGGGTGTAACTTGGACTGCTGTGGTGAGAGGCCGGCGCCAAACTCGCCTGAACCATGGCATGGCGCTGGAATAGTAGTGAATAATGAATGGCAAGGATTTCGAAAGAAACGGCCCTGGCGTTAATCTCTACCATCCCAACACTTGCGTGAAGAGACGGAGGTAAACCACGGAAAGCCACGGATTTTCGGTTTCCGAATACAAAACAGGAATATTAGCACTTGGACGTGAGTGTTCTGTACAGTTTTGAAACACCGTCGATTCTAAATAAGACAAGTAGTTGATGCGTTTTCATTTTCACAATGTTTCATCACTTATTGTCCTCTCCTTCCCGATCCATATACCTCGACCTGCCCCAACATGACGTCATAAAGCTCTTGTGGTTGGGTCGATACGGTGACGTCACGTGTCTTCAGCAGGATTTGTTTCGCCTCTCCACGTGTGTGGTCTAGCCTTATAATGTGAACAAGCTGATAGTCGCTGTTGTAACGAGAAGGCTTCTCCGCTTATAGGATCTGAATGTTCATTACCGTATTTACAAAAGCCGGCCACTGGACATGCGACATTCGCTACCGTCGGTGTGAGACGATGAATCTGAAACTGGACTAAATTCGTGAAGTCTGTCGACATAAGACGAACGCTAATGTATGAATCCATCCGTATTTATGTGTTCAGACCGTAGTCCCTGTGCACGCCGTGAAGGCAATGGGGGAGAAGAATTCTAACTCCACTAGTTCTTAACCTTAGCACTAGATATTCCAGCAGCTCCATCCGCGGGACAGAGACCACTTACCGCGAAATCGTAAATCGAACCACGATTTCTCGGTGTTCTAGCCTGTAGCCTGGTCACTGTAGTGACTGAGCTATCCCGGCTTCCCAAAGAAGCGAGTTGCGATGTGAAGTACCCGGTTTGACTCCAGATCGCGGACCCCCTGTTCTGTTTGAGGTCTTCTGTTATTTCTGTCATTCCCTCCAAGCCTGTGCCTTGTTATTGCCTTAAAGCAGGCCACGATCAACTGTCGCTCCCCGCCACCCAGTGTAGAAGAATCACGTCTTGTGTTTCCGTAGCATGGTGTGGTGCTGCCTTAATCAGGCCGCTGTTTGTAAACCGGAGTCCGCGGGTTGTGCCCAACGGGCCCGCGAGTTAAACAGGTCCTGCTCAGTACAGTGTGCTTGTTTCCTTTAGTGTTTAGCCCAGATCTTGATTCTACTGTCATTATTGTTAGAAAAATTCTTGGTTTTGTAACAAATTTTTACATTAACTTAACCTTTTAAAGCCTAGCGGTTACAGTATGTATCGCCAGTTTTAATATTCAGAATGTCTACCTTCTGCCAGCAGTGTAATTATATATTTTGTGTGGATCTCAAAACAAAGAGCTAATTTGGCCCTACGCAGCATTCAGTAATTTGTTTTCGTAACCGAGATGGCAAGTGTTTACCGCGCGGTAAGAACTGGGTCTTTAAATAGAACGGATTGTTTTCGTCTTTAAAGGGTTAATAAAAATTTTTATTCTACATATAATTTTTAAAGTTCTTGCGGTGATTATGTTTTGTTTGAGTTTTAAGTCGCGTGGTAAGGGTTTGTTTCGACGTTTCGGACGAACCTACTGCCTCCATCTTCAGGGTGACTGAATGTGTTTCAAGTGGGTACTGAGGTAACTGGGACACATTTCGTCTTCGAAATTTTTTCAGCAGTCGTATGAACCAGAGTGTCACCTTGAAGATCGAGGCATTACGTTCCTACGAAACGTCGGAAGAAATCTTTAATGCACAGTGTAACCCCCCACTGAAAAACCATCTTTGTACAAAGTTTTTTCAGTTTAAGCGCGTTTCTTATGTGTAAATATTCCAAATTCATTATAACCGCGAGTTTTGGGTAAGGTCAGTACGAGTTGACATAATTTTGGGTAGGATTCCGGGGAGTTAGTGAGACTTTATACGGGGTTCGCGGGACCAGAAAGATTGAGCAAAACGTAACGAGAATTAAGACTGTTTTTTACTATATTTCTCTTAACATTTTAAAGCCTAGTGGTAACTTTACATACCACCAGGTTTAACATTAAAAAATTCTACGTGGTGCCCACATTGCGTTTATGTGTTTTGTACGGATCTCAGAACAAACAGCAACTTTTGCCTTATAAAACATTAAGAGACTGGTTTTTATAACCGAAGTGGAGAGTGTTTACAGCGCGGTACGCACTGAGTCCTTATATAAAACAGATACGCTTCGTCTTTAAAGGGTTAATCCATAATAATTATTTCCTTTCGTAGTGTAATATTGCAGTCGATAAGTCGTCATTAAACAAGTAACCAGTCTACTATCTCGGCCATGAAATATTTGCGCAGAGAAACTGCGGAAAATCACAGAAAGCCTAGCCGGGTCTATAGGTGTTTCTGTGTAGATTAAAACGTGTTACCCTCCCAGTACAATTGACGATCGTTTCTGCTTGTGCTTACTGACTTGCTGACAAACTGATATAAACAAGCTAAAGAAAGTAACTGTGACTCATCTTTGTAAACCCTGATAACGGAGGAAAGCGATAGCAACGAACAGCGGTTTGGATGAAACTGAAATAACTAGTCTGTCATTCGAATTCATGTCATAAACGAAAGAGAAGTGTCTGTATGAGAAACATACACTAGACAACACCTGTCCAAAGTCGGTTATGCCCAGCGGAGTTTCCGTTTGGATTGAGAGACAATTAACGCTTTGTCTGTTCTGTACCCGTTGGTACGCTGTCAGACTTCGTCTGTCTGTTGAACTAGAGTTTATGCCACATACGGTGGACGTCTGCGCATTAGCAAATTGTTGTCACATGGTAAGGGTTAAAACAATGAGTGTTAGTCTTCATTTCTACTAGTGTCCATGACTTTCACAGATTTACAGACATGTATTTGTACGAAGTTATGTTAGTAATTAGTGTTTAGTCTTTGCGTATTAAGTCCTTCTGTTTTATTTTAGAACTTACCTCTGGAAACAAGAGTTCCACGCGTAAGCGTTAGGTCTCTTTGATCAATGAACTCGCCAGTCGCAAGGTCCCTCGGCTTGCCACAGCAACACAAGCATTATATATATATATATATATATATATATATATATATATATATATATAAATGTATTTCGATTTGAACTTTCTGTTTCCTATTTACAAGTGCTAGGAAGCTTTTGTTCCCTATCTACAAGTTGCGTATGATCCGTTGATCTCCAAAAGAAAGTGTCTGTCATCAAGTATTAGTAAGTACAATTTTTAATACTGATAAATCCACCAACAAAATGCAATATAGACGATAAAATCACTTTTTATTCACTCACTTCACCTACCCCGACATGTTTCGGTGCGTCATCACACCATCCTCAGGGGGATTTTGCACTTCAGAGACCTTTTCACTCGGAAGGACGTAGACTATGTAATATTGTTGCCATAACATATAACATGTATATATATATACACACACACACACACACACACTGTGTATACGTTATATGTTATGGCAACAATATTACATAGTCTATGTCCTTCCGAGTGAGAAGGTCTCTGAAGTGCAAAATCCCCCTGAGGATGGTGTGATGACGCACGGAAACATGTCGGGGTAGGTGAAGTGAGTGAATAAAAGGTGATTTTATCGTCTATAGTGCATTTTGTTGGTGGATTTATCAGTATTATATAGAAATGCACGGTGAAAACATAGTGAAAATACAATTTTTAATGTTTGTTGAGATGCTGTAACTTTCTGATTAAATACTTTACTGTTTCCGCGTGCTAAGTATTTGTACGCGTACAACTACTAAACTTAAACTGCGAAATATTGCCCTATAAATATTGCATTATGCGACTGAATGCGCAACTTAAAGCAAAACCCAATCATAGAATCTACATTAGCAGTCTATATTACATAGGGCAGGGGTGCAAAAAATTTTCCCAGGATAAGGGAGCCATATCAAAATTCTAGGTGCCAGATAGGTAACGTGAAGTGAAGCAAGTTCCGTGCTGAGGAACCACAAGTATTAGTCGGCACTGCAACCTGGTGCCCGGGATTCGTGGTCGTCTGATAGCGCATTTTTAATGCGGGGCTGCTCGCTGTAGAGCGGACGACATCGTTGCTGCATAGCGAGCGATGGCTCTGCCCTCTGTACAGTGCTCACTGTTGATCAGTCCCGCGGTAGGAAATAAAGGAAAGCGTTGGGTACTTCTTCCTGTGCAAACCAAAGGCATTATTATTATTATTATTATTATTATTATTATTATTATTCCTAACATTGTCATGTGCGACATCATGAACAATGGAGGCCTACATTTACAGAACATAATTTTGTGTATTGTCACGCAGACAAAGCGACTAACATTGTTGTCTTACAAACAGCATGGTTTAAGTCGACGGTACTGACACACGGATAGCGATGTGCAAGACGCGAGTCGCGTTGGTATTGGTGTAACTTGGCGCCTGCTGTTGTCACTTTACACTCCACTAAACACAATGAGAGGATTTTGTAGTTACGTGAAAAGTACTGCGGAAATATACTTTGGAGTTAGGGACGTATTTAAGCGCTCTGTAGTTCACTTATGCGCTGCTTCGGATGAATCCAGCATTATCTCAATCCTTTCTTACTCTCCAATTCTTTTTTTCCCCCCTTCACTGTCCTCTCCCCTTCATTCCTTTATCCGGCCTCATACCTAATTCTTATATATATATAGACAATCCCACCCTTACTTTCCTAACCTACCCACAAACCGTCTCATCGTCCAATTCCATATTCTGGTTAATTCCATTCGCTTATATAGGGAGGAGGCAGCTAACGCGTAGGGGCTGGAGGGATGAAGCAAAGAGAAAAATCCTGGGGATTTTAAGCCTTAATCCGGGCCAGAGCTTTACTATATGCGTGGTCCATGCAGCACCCCTCTCCAGTCCCTGCAACCTCCCACCCCACACCCTTCGTCGGGTTTGAAATCCTAAGCCGATCCCCCAGTTTAATCCTCTCCATACCAACCCCTCACATTTCAGCCATCGGATTTTCTGTCCCCTCATCCCACACCAACACGCCATCCCGTTCCACTAATCCCCAGTTTCCCCTAATTCCCCTTCGCTCAGCTTAATCCAGCTTTAGATCCGAACAGACCTGGCTATCACCTGTCCTGAAAACATAGTGTCCGTTATTCTGGCTTTACTGGTGCTTGCCCTGGCAGGCGGCAAGAGGGAACCTGATACCGTGTTACGTCACGCCTCTCAGAGAATTCTTAAGGCTATTGCTAACCATAGCCATAGTCTGTACAAAAACAGGCGTGGGTTAAAAGCAGGGCTGTGGAGTCGGAAGGAGTTTTAGGTGGAGTCGGAGTCGGTAAAAATGTACCGACTCCGACTCCGACCTCAGTCTAAAATCTTAACTAGATACTCCAACTCCAGAGCCCTGATAGCTACAGTAACCATTAGACTTATACTTAAATATAGGCTATAAGTCTAAACAGTAGCCTGATGATTCACGTGGTGGTGACGAAACGTCTTATAGGTTTACCGTTATTAATACGTATTGTGCTTTTATGGAGGAGTCGGAGTCGGAAGTTTTAAAAATCGAGGAGTCGGAGTCGGAGCTTTTGGGTACCGACTCCACAGCCCTGCGCGATACCCATATTAATATTATCCCTGTGCATCTGTGTCTCCTTTAAAGTGACCAGTCTCTGTAAGGTCTGTTTCTTATAAAATGGGGAATTATGAAATAAAATTGCTGAAACCGTTCTGTTTGTTGTGAGAAATTAGAGTTATGTGTGTCAAAATGGTGAAATGTGAAACCGGGGGGGGGGGAGGTTTGGGGGTGCCTCTTGGTTTATGACCAGGCACTGAAGGCGTGTAAGTGGGTGCAGTTGCGGCTACAGACATTTCTGACGTCAGTACTGGATGCCACGTGGTGATCACTGCCACAGTGTGGCCTCGACGCTCAGGCTGATCTGTATAAAACGCTAACGAAGAAGGCAACCTGCTGTCTCCACAGGGAGTCGAACCCTTGTTCTCAAGTCTGTAGCCAGTCTGTATTATTGCGACGTGTTTCGGCACACAAAGCTGACGCACGACTTTTGTCAGTCAAACATTTGCGTAACGCAGATGAGTGACAGTTGAAGTGAGGGAGAGGGGAGAATAAAATTACGTAGTCATGAGATTCATCAGTGTTACTGATCGCGTCGTACTGTGTGGGATATTCAAAGGGAATGAGATAATGTGTAGATGTTCAAGATGATATTAAAATGGGTTCTATTTGTGTAAATGTAGGGTTTTACGGTATTTAAAGGAACCTGTCTCTGTCGGTTTGTTTCTACGGTAACATGTAATTCCATTTCTGAAGAAGACAAGCATAGTGGTCAGTGCTAAGTTCTGTAAGATAGTGCGTTCCTGTCATACTTGCTATCAGGCCTGACGTGTAGACTTGCTAAGCGAGATATCTGGTGCGTAGCGTAGGAAGTGCAGCGAATGCAGTTTGTGGAATTGCAAAATGAATTAAAGTGCCTCAGAATTGCGTCTAATGGTGACCTTTTGTGCAGAGTGTAATGAACCTTAGGGTTTATTATCTTAAATAATTGGCAAGTGACCAGTTATCTATTTTATTTATATGCCAATTACTTGTTCAGTTAATAAGAAGCAAATTACGAAATTTCTTTCTTTCTTTCTTTCTTTCTTTCTTTCTTTCTTTCTTTCTTTCTTTCTTTCTTTCTTTCTTTCTTTCTTTCTTTCTTTCTTTCTTTCTTTCTTTCTTTCTTTCTTCTACCTACTTTTTCACAGCAGGTGTCGAGGGTTTTTGTGCTTCCATTTGATCACACTCAAACACACCACAATCGGTAGGACTCCTCTAGACTAGGGATCGGCCCGTCGCAGAGACCTCTACCTGACAAAACAAACATTGTAGAAGACAAACATCCATGCCCCAGGTGGGATTCGAACCCAAAACCCCAGCACGCGAACGGCCGCAGACCCACGCCTTAGACCGCGCAGCCACTGGGATCGGCGCGAAATATTTGTTTCATAAATATTCGAGTTTTTCGTTAATCATTTGGATGCTGTGTTATCGGGTTGCTGACCTATATGGTTAGTCAATGGATATCAGAGGCTCTTTCCCTGGTCATAAAGCGGACGGAACGTGACACTGAATACTCGCCCTTATCCAGTGCTGTCTTACTGTAATGTTCATATATTGCAAGCTGTAGCTTCCGGAGAGAGAGAATTTTTAAATTTATCATTTCAGGCATACAAGCAGAAAGGCAAATTTGTCTCTGTGCATCACATTATGAAAGCATATGGGGGAGAAGAGCTATAGCTCCACTCATTCTTTACCTATGCACAATTTGGAGGTGGTTAGTCAAGTTCAGATCCCTTTCTCTGTACCGGGAAGAGTCAACCGTTAGACAGGAGGATGGGCGGACCCGGTTGTCGGCGAGGACTTTTGGAGAAAAGAAACATCCCTTACGGTTGCTAGGAATCGAGCCCGGGTCGTACGGCCCGCAGCTAAATCAATATACCGACTGAGCTATCGAGGTTCGATTGCAACGCCGTAAGAAGTAATGTGCTGTGAAGTTTCAAATAATAACACGGTGTTTCCGCCTACAATTATTTTTCGTTCCGTTGCTCTGCGTCAGAAGTTCGAGTGGGTTGCAGTCTTAATCGACGTTCTCATGTCTTCCGGACGTCGAGTGTAAGTGACAGAGCGTCTTGTTTCTGCGTCGGCTAATAAACAGACGTATCGTAGGAGAGAACCAAAGACACGAATTCGTGGAAGAACCGCATAGATAGAGCTGTCAAATAGACAATGGCGCTGGAAAAGTGCCCACGCATTAAAGAGAGGTGACAGCGCCTTATCCTAGGGAAAACAGCGTGTAGTTTAGGGACTGAATGTCAGGATTAGGTCGTTGGCTGTTTTGCATCGTGTTCGATTAGCCACACGTCCAACTGTGTGTGCGTAGAGCGTGCGTCCTGATACATACAGTCGGTCCCGCTTATAACGACCTAGGTTTATGCGACAACTCGTATATAGCGTCAAATGTGATGTCGTTATCAGTTAATTCGTAACAACATCATACTCCACGGTTATAACGACACTCTTTTATAATACAAATTATACAGTCCGTTTCGTGAGGTTATAACCGAGTCCGACTGTAAATTTTACTGACTCCTTTTCTTGGGCCATATGGTTGAACTGTTACTTTAACCATTTAGAGACGAAGCGTATCTGTTTTATATAAGGACTCAGTGCGTACCGCGCTGTAAACACTCCACTTCGGTTATAAAAACCAATCTCTTAATGTTTTATAAGGCAAAAGTTGCTGTTTGTTCTGAGATCCGTACAAAACACATAAACGCAATGTGGGCACCACGTAGAATTTTTTAATGTTAAACTTGGTGGTACGTAAAGTTACCGCTAGGCTTTAAAAGGTTAAAGACGAAGCGTATCTGTTTTATATAAGGACTCAGCGCGTACCGTGCTGTAAACACTCTCCACTTCGGTTATAAAAACCAATCTCTTAATGTTTTATAAGGCAAAAGTTGCTGTTTGTTCTGAGATCCGTACAAAACACATAAACGCAATGTGGGCACCACGTAGAATTTCTGAATGTTAAACCTGGTGGTACGTAAAGTTACCGCTAGGCTTTAAAAGGTTAAAGACGAAGCGTATCTGTTTTATATAAGGACCCAGTGCGTACCGCGCTGTAAAAACTCTCCACTTCGGTTATAAAAACCAGTCTCTTAATGTTTTATAAGGCAAAAGTTGCTGTTTGTTCTGAGATCCGTACAAAACACATAAACGCAATGTGGGCACCACGTAGAATTTTTTAATGTTAAACCTGGCGGTACGTAAAGTTACCGCTAGGCTTTAAAAGGTTAAAGTAGGCCACTGTAGGTTGCTGTTGAACCCTTTCAGGTTCATTTTTTCCACTCCCAACATTCACCCTTGAGGAAGTACATTTATATACTAAGATCGTATTTATTTATTTATTTATTTATTTATTTGACCCAGGCATAGATGGGAGGATAATATTAAAATGGATCTTCAAGGAGTGGGATGGGGGCATGGACTGGATTGAGCTGGTTCAGGATAGGGACAGGTGGCGGGCTCTTGTGAATGCGGTAATGAACCTCCGGGTTCCATAAAATGCGGGGAATTTCTTGACTAGCTGAGAAACTATTAGCTTCTCAAGAAGGCCTCTGCGCCATGGAGTTAATTAATTAATTTATTAATTAATTTGAAACCGGGATAGGGCAGTGAGTATGGTGATTATGCTACGAGCTGAAATGTCCGGGGTTCGAATCGTGACAGATGCAATAAATTTTTCTCTTGTCCAAAAGTTTCGAACCGGCTGCGGGGCCCTCTCAACGTCCTATTCAATATGGTGCTGAGGGGGCTCTTTCCTGGGTTAAAACGGCTGGAGCATGAAATTGACGACTCAAATCCATCTAGTGCCCAGCGTAAGATTGAGTGGAGTTATACTTCTACTTCCCCTGTGTGCCTTCGTGGCGTTGTCAGAGACAACTTTACGTTTGACTGTCCGTTAGTTCTTTTAGTGATTTGTCTGTTGGATGTATCAGCTAAGTTTGGGATGTTAGGGTGATTATTGCACTGTCAGTTGGGAACGCTGTGGTAGGGCGCCGTCATATCCTAATTCCAGGCACTGTACTGGCGTCTGTCTGGAGGGAAAACCACAACAAACCGTCTCAGTGTGGTGGATGGTATTCGAAACACCTCACGGGCACCGTTACGGCCCTTGTCACATCTCAGGCAGTTAGTCGTCGGCCTATCACCGCGGAGGCCAGCCTTCGATATGTGAACAGTCCAGGTGAGGTTTGTGGTAGACGAATTGGCACGTGGACAGGTTTTTCTCCGAGTACTTCGATTTTCGCCTGTGTGTGTCACCCCACCAATGCTCCATACTCATTCACTCGTCGCCTGACGCTGCATAATCTTAACAAATGGCAGCGTCGTTGGATAAAACACTTAAAAGATATATTTAGACTAAGACATTCTGACGTCTAGACTCTGCCTTCACATTGCAAAACCTCAGGTTCAATCAGGATGATATTGTGAGATTCGTGGCAGATTATGGTTCATTTTGGTATATTTCTGTGGGAGTTTCTTCTATTTCCCCCCCCCCCCTACTAGTCTTCATTCCACCGCTGTTCCACACTCGTCGGTATTCTCGGACAGACGGCTACCGTCTGTCTGTCTGTCCCCTGGAGGGTTTATCTGTAAAAACGGACTTGGCTGGTCACACAGTAAGTGAAGTATTTGTGGTGAGAATTTCCAGCCACTTACATTTATGTGCCTAATTTAGTCTGACTTTGTTGAAGTCACGTGCCAGCCAGAAATCGCAGGTGGTCAGGGTGTGTATAATACCGACGTTCTACGACGAACTTTGCCATACTTTTGCTTCAGATGCACAGGTCTACACGTGTGGTTTTGTGATGGGGCTAATAGAAAAGTTATGTCAGTAATTACAAGATTAGGTCATCTATGTGTGCCTGTGTGTGTGTGTGTGTGTGCATGTATGTGTGCGCGCGAGTGCAAAATTTGGAGTTAAGGAGCGGGACTTCCCAGTTGTCATTCAGTGACGTGTATTATCTCCGATAACTCTCGATGAGTTTTGAGTAAATTTGGCGTGTGTAGCCTACACTGAACAAGGCTAAGCGACTTTCACTTTCCGTTCTACCGAACTATTTTATATGAAGATTAAATGGAACTTGGATCCACGTACTCAGCAAACAGTTCATCTTACATAAGATACGAGACCGTGTGTTGTAAATTTGGATCTCATTAACCTTTTAAAGCTTAGCGGTAACTTTACATACAACCAGGTTTAACATTAAAAAATTCTACGTGGTGCCCACATTGCGTTTATGTGTTTTGTACGGATCTCAGAACAAACAGCAACTTTTGCCTTATAAAACATTAAGAGACTGGTTTTTATAACCGAAGTGGAGAGTGTTTACAGCGCGGTACGCACTGAGTCCTTATATAAAACAGATACGCTTCGTCTTTAAAGGGTTAAGACGTTCAAATTACGCCTGAAGCACTTGAGGGAACTGGGGCAGATCATTCTTTGTAATGACTAGGCTACGGGCTGGACAGCCCTGGAATCACAGTTCGATTCTGGGCAGATCCCAACAAATTCTATGACCGATCCAACTCCACAGCCCCCGCTTCAATTTCAGCGTTATTATTCGTCTCCTGACAGCAGTCTGTGGTCTAGTAAATGTTTTTGCAACAGGTAGTACTGTCAGAAGACTCTACTCGTAGCTAGTTTCATCAATCATGAAGAGATAATCTGCTTTATGCCTCTAAATCCGTTTCAATCCGGCCGACCAACGTGCTGCCTAGCGGGAGACAGACGAACTACTGATGGCGGCAGCACTGTGTGGAGTTACAGCTCAGCTAACAGAGGCTCCTATATTTTCCGTAATGTTCATTACATTCCGCAGGAGGCTTTGGTGCTGTTAAGAGAGGTTTGGAAATGCAAGTACAAAAGCTCTCAGTCGTATTTAATACAAGTAACTGTCATAAATGAGGCGTACTATGGTTATTAAAACGTATTATGATTTATATAATCCTTTATATAGCTTGCTTGTGTAACATATATATATATATACATTTATGTCGGCACCGGCCTTGAAAATTCTGGCGGGGATCGTGTCGTTGTGTGGATCAACTGTGTTTCAGGTTTAGTCCTTCGATTCTGACAGATCTGACGTCCTTAGTTTAGAATCTGGCGGAAGTTTAATGAATTTGGGGCGAACTGTATAATATCAAATTTATTGTAACAGAATTTGCAGGAGTTAAAAAGGCATTTCACGCAGGGTAGCGCATGCTAAAGTAGTGTGACTTATACTGGTTTACCTGCTTTGAATCTCGGGTGGACACTTGCTTCCTGGGGACTGCAGCACTTTACACAGAAGCTGCAGTGACGTAGCTTACCTTAGTGTACGCCACGACAGCGTACTCCTGCGTTTATTTTCATTTATTTCTTTTAATTGTCCTATCCTATAGCATTTTATTCAGTGGCACATAACCGCAGCAGTTGATTCAGCGGTTGAAATAATGTAAATTAAATTACATTTAATGGAGCAGGCGGAAGCCAATACTCATTCTTTCACCCGAGATTCGCCACACCATTGGTTGCACTGCAGGGGTCACTACCGTATTCAGAGGAGTCTGTCCTAGTCCTTATTCCAAGCCATATAAATTGGGTCTACACACATATACGGCATTTCTTTTAAGATCCGTCGATTTTAATATTATCCCGCCCAGATGATTCTCCAGTTGAGGTTGTCCACTTTTAAGTCGTAAGAATTTCTGATCGCTCCACTGGGCCACATTTCTTGCGCATTTCATCGCCCTTCATTCAGTCACCCGAATATTTTTGGCGTCAAATTCACGCTGCCAAATTTTGTATTAATTTTCTCCAATTATGTAGCACCTTTTCCTTTGATACAAAATTTTTCCTCGACGTTCTGTTCTTCCTATCCTAACTTACTAATTAAATTACTTTTCTAACACTAAATTAGACATAAAAATTTATGACTTAAAGTCAGCAGTAAGCACTCACGTAGCTCATTGTTACAGCAAGCAGTATGGATTGCATGTAAGCTACGCAGTAGCCCGTTGTTTCAGTAAGCAATATGGATTGCATGTAAGCTACGCAGTAGCCCGTTGTTTCAGTAAGCAATATGGATTGCATGTAAGCTACGCAGTAGCCCGTTGTTTCAGTAAGCAATATGGATTGCATGTAAGCTACGCAGTAGCCCGTTGTTACAGCAAGCAATAGGGATTGCATGTAAACTACGCAGTAGCCCGTTGTTACAGCAAGCAATAGGGATTGCATGTAAGCTACGCAGTAGCCCGTTGTTACAGCAAGACGTTTGGAACGCATGCAATCCACGTGGTAGCGCAGTTTCCATTTGCATTGTTTCTTTGTGGAAGAAAAAAGACTTCTGCAAGGAATTTCCTCTTCTTAAGTATTTCCTTATTTCATTTCCTAATGCTCGTCTTAGTCCAGAAAATGTGTAACCCTTTTTAATTAAAAGATGAAATTAATTTTAGATCACCTTTTACTCCCAAAAATTGACCCAGCGTTTTTTCATATATTTCTTTTGAAATTGTTCTGAAATCTGTACTGCATTTTATTTTATAAGCGGAATACAAAATCAGCAACAATTTCGATTAAAGTTCTAATCCTTTCCGTTCCTATTTGTTAGGGATTTGTTTCTAATATAGCTGCTATGGTACGGTTAGCATTTGAAAAGAAACATTATTTTCCGGGTCTGCGGAGGCTTATGTACTAATTGCTTTACTTAGGAAGTAAAATATCTTGCTTGTCTGTAACTCGAAGAAATCCATAGGCATGTTCTGAAAAGATTTTCCTACTTCTCGCAAATGAAAATAATTTTCTTGTATACAATTCTGTAATCCACTGGTATAACTGGTATCTGTCTAAGCCGGAAATGTCTTCGCTTCTTTTGAAGACGACCAATTAAATTAAATACGAATGAAAAGATAATTCGATGCCAACGTTGCTTTCACACGTATATGTGGACTTTACTGGCCGGGTAGTGCAGTGCACGAAGAAACAGTCTCGTATCATGGACGCGCCCGGTTCAGGTGTCGGCCGTGTTACCAGTAGCAAGGTGCGCACCCAGAATTTTTCCTCGGAGGGG
>BLKM01000566.1:669277-743983 GCA_013340265.1 Coptotermes formosanus | reverse complement strand
GGGGGGGGGGGAACGGGTGACCTTGAGGCTATATATAATTCATGTTTGATTTTAAAAAATATGTTATAAAAACCATGCTGTAAGTACAACATAACACTGTCTGCAACTGCATTTATATACACACAAATATAACTACATGTTCCGTGACTCAATCACAGTGTCCTGTCTTATTTTTTTTTTAATTTTATTGATCTATTTTTTCAAAATTCTAATGTACTGGCCATCAGACGATTTCAGTGGCTGATTTCGGCTGCAGGGTAAATCACGTAAAACTTTTGATATCATTGTGTCTACAAAATCTGTGGTTTTTAAATTTCGGGTTTTGGTGGTTTTGGGGAGGGCTGCCGGGCTGCCGGCCCCCCCCCCCCCCCGCCCTTTGGGTGCGTTCCTGCTTGTGGCAATCTCCGACATTTTCCCTTATCCTCTCCAGGTAGACAAAGGGATGGTCACGAGGACCCTCATTCCAAATTCTTATCTCTTCGTCATTTGTGATCGTTGTCCAGCTCCTTGCAAAGCTTACTTATCACTGTCGGAAAATACACGTCCTTAATTTAACCTTTTAAAGCCTAGCGGTAACTTTACATACCCCCAGATTTAACATTAAAAAATTCTACGTGGTGCCCACATTGCGTTTATGTGTTTTGTACGGATCTCAGAACAAACAACAACTTTTGCCTTATAAAACATTAAGAGACTGGTTTTTATAACCGAAGTGGAGCGTGTTTACAGCGCGGTACGCACTGAGTCCTTACATAAAACAGATACGCTTCGTCTTTAAAGGGTTAATGGAGACATCTGTTGTTATTTGAGAACATAATTCAGAGTCTTACTGTCTTGTAGCACACTTCAGTCTAATCAGTGGCATTTCATATATTTGAACTGAGTTAGTGACTGTCTAGTGGTAGACAGACGTGTAATGTCCCCTGCACCCCGCCCTCCTATATCTAGCCGTTACTTGTACGTTAGTGATGCGGGTAGCGTAACTGTAAGGGAAAACAGTGCGTTATAGATCGCAGTTTCTTTGTTAATGAATGTAAGGATATAAGAGAGAAGGTTTTGAATGGTGAAGTGTTATGGGGAGCGGGAGGTTGGCGGAGGGCACCGTGAGGGAAGTTGGATTATCGGCTTAGTGCGTAAACTGGATAGGACGTACAGTTGTGTACATAAGTACTGCACTTCTTTTGGATATTATGGTAAAGTGCCGAAACACGTAGCATATTGTAAACAAGACATTGGTTTACAATAAATTACAGTCGTGTTTGAAAGTGTTTTACAAGTCAGTAGCCGTCAGTGTGAACTTACATACGTATACGTGTGTGAACAGTCGTTTCGTACCTCACAGAGACATTGTCCTTACTTTAGGAAAACCTGTCTGTTTATACTGCATATGGAAATCACTGTTAATCATGCTAATCGTACGACGCTCTTATACTTCGATATCAGCAGCGGAATGGAGGACGAAACACAACTGATACCATCTCTTCGCCACCTCACGTACAGGATAGGCCCGTCTGCCAGCACCGCCACCTTCGTCACCGGCCAAGAACTGACAAATGGGCTATACATAAGGATCTGATTTCTCCTTCGTTACTCATTCTGCTGATGTGTTTTTGAACTAAGACGGCCCTGTGTAAATTACGTACACGCATGCGTACTTACATACCGACATATGTATGTAGATACATACAGGCCTATACATTGCTACGTTAACCTTTTAAAGCGTAGCGGCAACTTTACATAAGACCCGGTTTAACATTAAAAAATTCTACGTGGTGCCCACATTGCGTTTATGTGCTTTGTACGGACCTCAACAAACAGCAACTTTTGCCTTATAAAACATTAAGAGACTGGTTTTTATAACCGAAGATGAGAGTGTTTACAGCGCGGTACGCACTGAGTCCTTATATAAAGCAGATACGCTTCGTCTTTAAAGGGCTAAATTAGGTACTGCTTGATAGACAGCCGGGTTTCGATGCCCGGCACAACCACTCCAGTTTCTTCGATTTATGCTGGAGGCTGTTTCGTCGAGGTAAATAACGGCCGGATCGTCATCCTGACCACTAACTTGCACTCAGTATCGGCATCCAGAGCTGGCACTGGGTTCGAGGCAACATTACTTGTGAATATGTCCATAATTAGTGTGAGGTATATTAATTAGTTTCCTCATTTAAAATTAATCTGTTGCTTTGTTATTAATCACTTACTGGCGTGTCGTAGAGGTGATTAGTTGGTTCGTTGGTTGAACTGATAGCGAGCCAATTGTGTGATTATTTATATAATTAATTGTTTATTTCAGTAATTAAATGTTTTAAATTTTCGATATTTGATTGGTTTGTAAATTGGATGGCCGATTCCAGTGGCCGCGCGGTCTAAGGCGTAGGTCTGCGGCCGACTGCTTGCTGGGATCGTGGGTTCGAATCCCACCGGGGGCATATATGTCTGTCCTGTACAGTGTTTGTGTTGTCAGGTAGAGGTCTCTGCGACAGGCCGATCCCTCATCCAGAGGAGTCCTACCGACTGTGGTGTGTGTCTCAGTGTGATAACAAACTCGACACCTGCTGTGAGTAGGTAGAAGAAGTCGGGACTACGTAATTTGGATGGCTAATTGCAGTTGAGTTGTTAGACACTTGGTTGATTGATAAAGTTAGATTGATAGGTGGACAATAAGGTCTTAGTTAGTCAGACAGTTATGGACTTTGTTAGTTATTAAGTTACTTGGTGATTTAGTAGTATGGCTGACTACCTGCATAGTGCGTGTCCAGTTGGTAATTCAGCGGGCCATTTCACTGAATATTTTGCGATTGGGGGACTGAACGTTCATGTATTTCGTACGTGAAAATTCAGTCCCTACCTCACATAGAACACAGTATGCATTGTAAAGACGAGCCTGTTAAGGTTGTTTAGGGAAACAAAGTGTGTTTATTGTGATTCGTACGAGGCACATAAATGCGATATGTGAATAAAATACATAATTTATCAGAGTGGTAAATATAGTTACCACTGGGCTTGAAACGGTTAATGCCCATTGGTCGGGACGTTACCAGCGCCCGATATGGTTCTGCGAGTCCTCGTCTGCATGGCTTTCACAGCGACAGGCCCGTTCGGCAGTCACCACGTGACGGAAGTCGACAGATAAGTGATTTCGGATTACAGGGGGCCAGGAAATGAGATAAGCGGTGCCCAGAGGATTATGGGAGGCGGGGGGAGAGCACAGGATGAAGGAAGAGGGTAAAGTACAGGACGTTTCCAAACGTAGTCACCGACTGCAAGAAATTTTTTCAGGACTGCGTGCTTAATGTCAGACCTTGTTTGTGGACAGTGCTTGAAGCGAAAGTTGCGTTTAACTCACTACATAGCGGACAAAATCCACGCAGCACAGTCCTTGCGAAGCTGATGGTTTCTCACCTAGTCAAGAAATTCCCTGCATTTTATTGAAGCGGACTTTCGTTACCATATTCAGCAGATCGCGTCACTTTTTCTTATCCTGAGCGAGATTAGTCCAGTCCATGACGTCCCATTCTGTTTGTGTAACATGCAGTTTAATATTATCCTTCCGTCTACGAATAATTCTTGCCACTGACTCTTTCTTTTCGGTTTTCCCACCAAACCCACACGTATTGATTCCTATTCTACCCAGCACGTGACCGATACTGAAGTCCTCTTCTTTTTATATACTTTGTTTATCGTCTCTCAATGTAGTATTACGTTTCGGAAGCCGGCTGTGCTTCCATCTTCAGGTACATGAAGGCACCTGATCTGGTGGGGTCCTTATAAAGAACTATTCTCAGTCTCTGGCTTCTTTCTAAGGGGTCCGCCAGAGGGGATGCTTTCTTTTTCCTGACGACGGAAACAGAGACGCATTCCAAAATGGAGTGTTTCATTAAAACTTAGAAGATGGACAAAGTCTGTAGAAAGAGGATCATATCAGTAAGTGACATACCACCGTCAGAGCCCTGTTGAGTCAACGTGCTATATACTTGTGTCTGCCATAGTGTTTAGTGTGGCAAAACACTTGGCTGATTTGTGTGAAATTTGGCATGACAGTTATACATCAGGCCTTGGAGTTAGTTCTTACTGCCTCACTGTGTGCTGTACTCTGCAGTAAACTCAAACAGAACGCGACGCAATTGTTCAGCCGGAAGTTCTGGAAAAGCAGTTGGCCAGCCATGTTCAATATTCCCTCTAAGCTGCGCGGGTGCGCGCCCGCGCAGTAACTAAAATGTTCCGGCGCACACTGAATTGTTGCCGCGCAGCTGGAATTTTTCAATTTTCCTTGTGAATATTCTTATTATTTATATTACAAAAAACTTGTAAAGTGCCGCGCGTTGGTCGGGTCGTGTAAAAATTTTCTGCTCAGAGCAGTGGCAGGTCCGCGCACCTGTAGAAAAATTAGAGGCAACGTTGCCAATATTCCTCAGAATGACTGTGCACCATAATCCTTAGACCATCGTGTTACATGCGAGATATCGCTGATGTGTTTTAGAACTTCGTGGGGAGACCTGAGGGAAGGCGACCACTTGGGAGACCGAGGCGTAGATGGAAGGATAATATTAAAATGGATCTTCAAGACGTAGGATGGGGCATGGACTGGATTGAGCTGGCTCAGGATAGGGACAGGTGGCGGGCTCTTGTGAATGCGGTTATGAACCTCCGGGTTCCATAAAATACGGGGAATTTCTTGACTAGCTGAGAAACTGTTAGCTTCTCAAGAAGGCCTCTGGTCCATGGAGTTAGTTAGTTAGTTAGTTAGTTAGTTAGTTAGTTAGTTAGTTAGTTAGTTAGTTAGTTTTAGGACTTCTTCCATCGTCACTGCTTACGCAGATACGACGTTTCGAACAGACTGCTTTCGTCTTCAGGTTCACCTCTATATACATATAGACAATATTCGTAGTAGGCTCGTGGGCCGGTAACATTGCTCAGTCGATATAACGGGCTCGGCGACTCAGTATTCGAAATTCGGTGGCGTCAAGAGGATCTCGCTAAACGTGCATACTGACTGTGGCGCACCCAGCTTCTTATTTATTGGATGAAGGAGCTTATTTCTAGTTCTGCAAGGCGGCTGGGGCGTGAAACCACGTACCTCCATCTAGTGCTGAAATTAGGAATAAGTGGAGCTACGCTTATACTGCCCCCAGCACGCCTTCATGGCGGCGACGGGGCCAGCCCTTTTACTGGTATATTTAAATGGAAGCCTGTATAGGCCAGCCAGTATGCCTATGTAGCTAATTAATAAATTTGCATTAATAAGTCAACTCTTTCATTCCTTCGGTGTAGTTTACTGTAAGTGTGGGCCGCGATAGCTCAGTCGGTGTAGCGACTCGCTACGGGCTCGACGGTCCGGGGATCGAATCCCGGTGGGGGCGAGATTTTCCGCAGCCGTCCAGACCGGCCCTGGGGCCCACCGAGCCTCCTGTACAATGAGTACCGGGTCTCTTTCCCGGGGTTAAAGCGGCCGGGGCATGGAGCTAGCCACCCCATCCCCTCCTCGTGCCGAGGCTCACGAACGGGTAGAGCTATATACCTCTACTCCCCCTTTTGGGCCCTCAGGGCCTGTTGTAGGGTGAACCTTTACCTTTACCTTACTGTAAGTTCGTTTCTTAGTCCTTCCCTCTTCTACCTACTCACAGCAGGTGTCGAGGTTGTTTATTTTCACTTGATCACACTCAGACACACACACACCACAGTCGGTAGGACTCCTCTGGATGAGGGATCGGCCCGTCGCAGAGACCTCTACCTGAAAACACAAACACTGTACAAGACAAATATCCATGCCCACGGTAGGATTCGAACCCACGATCCCAGCAAGCGCTCGGCCGCAGACCTACGCCTTAGACCGCGCGGCCACTGGGATCGGCGTTTGCTGTAAGTACAAGCCCGAAGAACAACGATCGTTTTAGTAAGACTGCAATAAAAGGACATCAAAGTAGCGCGAATCTAACTTGAAGGGTCTTGACGTATATAAAAACAGAGCATTACAATGATGCATGTGCTCTCCGACATTTGTATCAATTTGTGTTTTTATTGAGCCCCCCCCCCCCCCTCCACGTTTCGAGACACGCGTGTTCCATGTGTTTTCCGCCTGTATAATCAGCCATCCCCTGCTAAAACAAGGGGCGTTCAGGGAAGGTGGAGAGGAGATCGAGGGTGGGTGAGTAGCTTTTAGGGGTCAGGGGTGATGTGGTTCCAGCAGTGGAAAAGGAGGGCTAATAACAAGATCATGAAATTGTGAAAAGTAGAGTTTAAATAAATTATCAAAATAGAGGGAACGAAGTTAGAAGGCGCGGTGCTTGCAGTAGTGGATCAGTGTTACGTGCTGATTGAATAAGGTACAGTGCATCACAAGAATACTTACGTGCCTGTGGGCAGCATGTGTTGTGTTTGTGTGCCAGTTACTATATAGAAGTAAACAACAAGTTGTGAACAGGTTGGGCATACTACAGATGGGCAAAAGAGAGAGAAGCGGAGACACGTTTTGCGTCTTTTCGGGCTTCCGTCGCGACGTAGATGAGATATGCTCTCTTCTGGGATATTACACAGCGTTGAGTGATAGTTCTGTACCGACGTTTCGGGACGTGTCGGTCCCATCTTCAAGGGCCAAGAAGTCCCGTACAGACGTTTCGGGAAAATCCATCTGGTCCCTATTCAAGGGTAAAGAAGTCCAGTACAGACGTTTCGGGACAACCTATCTGGTCCCTATTCAAGGGTAAGGAAGTCCAGTACCGACGTTTCGGGACGACCTATCTGGTTCCATCTTCAAAGACCAAGAAGTCCCATACCGACGTTTCGGGAAAACCTATCTGGTCCCTATTCAAGGGTAAAGAAGTCCAATACAGACGTTTCGGGCAACCTATCTGGTCCCTATGCAAGGGTAAAGAAGTCCAGTACCGACGTTTCGGGACGACCTATCTGATTCCATCTTCAAAGGCCAAGAAGTCCCGTACCGACGTTTCGGGAAAACCTATCTGGTCCCTATTCAAGGGTAAAGAAGTCCAGTACAGACGTTTCGGGACAACCTATCTGTTCCAACTTCAAGGATCAAAAAAGGGACTTCTTGACCATTCAAATGGGACTGATAGGTTGTCCCAAAACGTCGGTACATAACTACCACTCAACGCCGCGTAATATCGCAGAAGAGCGCCGATATCAGACATGCGTTTTATTTAACCACGCCATCAGATACAATGATTTTAGATCTTCGGTGATAGATTGTTGAATTACGAGTACGGAGCATTAGTGAAATGATACTGACAGGGGAAAACCGAGGTATGTGGGGGGAAAACCTGTCACAGTGCCACTTTATCCACCACAAATCCCACGTGGCCTGACCTGTGATGGAACACGTGCCTCCGCGGTGAAAGGCCGGCGACTAGCCGTCTGAGTCATGGCGCGGCCTTGTGTTGCACATAATGAAGAGATATTCGACGGAAGATATCTCGTAGATATCTCGCTTTAAAGGTGTTCAGTTCACAAAATATGTCCTTAAACGTTAAAGGTGTTTCGCTGCTTAATTAATCACTTTGCCGTGAAGGAATGCTTTGGAGGGGAGGTGTAACTCCACGCATTCTTAGACTCGGTTCTTCATGGATCTAAGTCATGGATCTCCAACCCGCGGCCACATTTGTAAATTATGCATGTACTACTCTAAAATCACGCATTAATTCTGGCGGTTGGGTATGCTACTTATTGTTATTTTTCCACGTGCGACCCCCGAGCCAGCCCACAATAACGGGTGTGGCCCTTTGCCGCGAAAAGTTGGACGCCCGTGATGTAAGTGATCGGCTTCACGTTTCGTCCGCTTTGTTCTCGGGGAAAAGCTGCCGATACCACTGAAGTGGGTGGAACGAATTTAATGAAACGTGAATTTTCTCGACAGGTTTTCGAAAAAATACGGAAATATCAAATTTCATGAAAATCTGTCCAGTGGAAGCCGAGTTGTTCCATGCGGATGGATGGACGGACGGACGGACGGACAGACCTGGACGCAGCTAATAGTCGCTTTTCGCAATTTTGCGAATGCGCCTAAAAATTTCCCCTCTCTTCCCGCCAAAACTCGAGAATTTGTATTTTTTTTATTTTGTATATTGTTGAGTGGAGAGGCAGTCGATCCACATCTCACCACTTGAGCGGTGCCGCCGGAGTGAATTCAACTTAATATCTGGCGGCGGAGTATGAAAAGTCCCCCTTAAATAGCGGCGGTCATGCTTCCTGGTCAGATAGAACCGCCCTGCACAACCCTTATTATTAGTCTGTGGTATTATACCCAATCGCGAGGGTTGGTGGCGGGTTTGAAAGGGAAGTAGATAGCGCTGAGATAAAGCCAGGCGAGAACGTGGACCTGGCTTGAAAGGACGATGCCAAGTAGGTTGTGGAGTGGCCAGTATACAGACCTGGAGTGAAGCCACATAAGAGTTGTATGTTGGAAACTTATGGGTAAGAAACAAGGTTCTTTACCTGTGGAGTAAGTTTCACGGCAAGTTTCGGTCTAGAGTTAGTTTAAAAGTTTTTGAGGAAAGTGTGTTATTGAACTGAGATATGTATTGGATATTTCCGATCTTTTCACACTTCGTAAAACCACGATATTTCACGAACTACTCTGTTTCCTTCATTGCTACAGCATGAAGCCTGCTATACATTCCGCGGACAGTACAAAGATTTTCTCCCTCTAATGCACCCTACAGAGTGGGTTTTGTAACTTATGTAATGAAGGCATTAGAGTGAAACTTCGAAAAATTGTGTAGTTTAACCAAAAGTACACTATGTCGACTGTACTCGTCTCTGTCAGTTTAGATTAACCCTTTAAAGACGAAGCGTATCTGTTTTATAGGACTCAGGGCCTACCGTGCTGTAAACACTCTCCACTTCGGTTATAAAAACCAGTCTCTTAATGTTTTATAAGGCAAAAGTTGCTGTTTGTTCTGAGATCCGTACAAAACACAAACGCAATGTGGGCACCACGTAGAATTTTTTAATGTTAAACCTGGTGGTACGTAAAGTTACCGCTAGGCTTTAAAAGGTTAAGGGTGACTCAGAACAAAATATTGAGGATATTTCAGCTTATGCAGAATGTGGCAGAGGCGGGAATGAATCATATCTTGTATACATTTTTAGACGCGTTCGCAATATTGTGAAAAGCGGCACTTAGCTGAGTCATGTGTCCGGCCGTCTGTCCGTCCGCATGTAACAACTCGGCTTATACTGGACGGGTTTTTATTGAAATTTAATATCTGGTTATTTTTCGAAAATCTGTCAAAAAAATTCAAGTTTCATTAAAACCTGACAACAATAACGGGTACTTCACATGAAGACCTGTTTACATTTATGATAATGTCTCGCTGAATTCTTAGAATGGGAAATGTTTCAGACAAAAGCTACAGAGAAAATCAAAAAAGCATTTTATATGTTCGATAACTTTTTTCCGAAAATCGTGCAGTTTATGGGATAATGTGGAAAAATATGGTACAGCCAGACAGGCCACAGATGACAATATAAAACGGCGCATGCGCTTTGCGTGCTTTTTAATACCTACACCGCTCTGTGTGCGGAAACACACTGATCTACGCGCACACGATTTCGCGCACCCTCCCGACTTGTGACATCAGCCTAGGCTCGCTAACTAGCTATTTCCTGTAGCCGGAGACTTTGTGAAATCACTCGAAGTATACCTGCAGACACACACTCCGACAATGTAATACTTATTGCTTGTCCACGGCAACAGTGGTTACGGGAACGCCCTCAATATTATGTTTGTACGTTCACTATTTTGTTAAATGCACTATTTAATGACGCTGCCAGTTGCTAAGTTTGTGTAGCGTCGGTAGTAGATTAATGGATAAATGTCGGGAAGTGGTGAAATGATACCGACAAGGGGAGAGCCAAAGTACTGGGAGAAAGACCTGCACCAGTGCCACTTTGCCCACCGCAAATCCCACAGTGACTGGACCGGAGTCGAACCCCGAGCTCCGCGGTCATAGGCTGTCGACTAAGAATGTTGCAGATGATACTCATGTGCCCAGTAGAGTTGCGACGCTGCGATGACGCCTTTTGCTTACGATCTGTCCGAAAGAACCTTCATGGTTCCAGGCGGTGTTCAGAAAGTGTGAAACTTTTGTCAGGGCTCAAAGTTTCGCCTCTTCTCACATATTTCTACTTGATTTGTGGTTACAGAAATTATGGTTTTATCCAAAACCATTACCACGTTACCTGTGCTTGATTTTTGTGTTTTGATTTTGCGTCTGTTTCTTTTACATTTTCTAGTCTCGCTTTTCTTCCGTTTTATCTTTCCTATTCTGAGATTATCTCTCTTTTTGTGTTTTTTGTTGCTTTTCCTTTTCGCTCTAGGTCCGTTAACGTGCAGGGAGCTACTTAGTCATGTCCTTCCTTCCTTCCTTCTGCGCATGTCAGAACGACTATTACTGGACGGATTTTCGCGAAATGCCATATTTGCGAGTTTTTACTAAAATCTATCGACTCATTCCAACTTTGGTTAAAATTGAATAAAATGACAGACGCGCTACACGATGATACACGTAACCACATCATGAATTCCGCTTTGTTTAGTGTCCATAAGCCGTAAGAACTGTGTTCTATGTGAGGTGCGCACTGAGGCTGAAGAAACAGTTGAACCTCGAGCGTCGTGGATTGTAAAATTTGAGTATCGCCTTTTAACAGCTATCGATTTTACGCCAAATCTCTCGGCTTACGATATTTCGGTGATGACCCATTAAGCCCGTCTCTGAGATATGGGAAAATTGTATCATTTGTGTTAAAGTACTCGGTGCTTCTCCGGTAAGTATTCACAAGCAGAGCAAACGCGCCATTAAGCCTTAAAATGTGCGGAAATTTCCTAACTTGTTGTATCTTACCATTCATTCTTCATCTCACCCATTGTCACTCTTTCTTCTCCACCCGTACCAGCATTCAATTTTTGTGTTTATTTCTCTGTATTTATCAAAGCCTGTGTAATGTTTTTACCAGGGCTGTGGAGTCGGAGTCATGGAGTCGGAGCCGGTAAAAATGTACCGACTCCGACTCCAACCTCAATTTAAAATCTTAACTAGATACTCCAACTCCAGAGCCCTGATAGCTACAGTAACCATTAGACTTATACTTAGATATAGGTTATAATTCTAAACAGTAGCCTGATGATTCACGTGGTGGTGATGAAACGTCTTAAAGGTTTACCGTTATTAATACATATTGAGCTTTTATGAAGGAGTCGGAGTCGGAGTTTTAAAAATCGAGGAGTCGTAGTCGGAGCTTTTGTTTCCCGACTCCACAGCCCTGGTTTTTTTACTTCTGTTTTCGTACGAGCAGCTCACGAACCGCAGTCCACATGTTGCGTACTCATTCCTACGTCATCATTCCCGTGTGCAGTGCCACTCCGATCTCATCCTTCTTGCCAAGGATACAGACAGGGGATTGAAAGAGAGATCAACGCCGGAAACAAGATAAACGAGGTGGGACGCGCACAGGATTATGGGATGGATGGCAGCGCGGATAGTGGCATGGCATGGCCGGGATTTCAATGGGCAGCAGTTAGTTGACAGCTGGAAGAGCGGCGTTGGGAGGGGGGGGGGGCAATGGGTGAACCTGCTCCCAGCTATGGTTACTTCACAATAATAGCGTCAGATGGCATTGTGCGCCGCACCTGAAGGATGTTTCAGCTGTTATCAATTACACACGTCAACCTCTGGAGAACGTGTAAATGTGGCTCACTTTCGTGTCTTTCTTTCTTGCTCAGAGCGAAAAGCTGTTTGAAATCAACGAACCGCTGTATTTTGATCTGACGCACTCAGTGCCCACTTCTTTTAGCAGATACACATTTTTATATACTTCCGTAGTAAAATTGCAGTAGTGGAATATGTCAGCGGTAAATTGGAAATGTCAACAACTGTCGTGTTGCATGTTTCTTAGAGACGTATGCACGATAGAATAGATCGATTTTAAGTCGATATATTTATATCGTAGTCCTGCAAGTAGTTCAAGAACACATGCACATGAAACTCGGGAACGGGGTTTACTCCTACGTCATCTGTGAACTAAACTCAGGGTAGAGGTATGTGAATTGTTGTAAGACTTAACGTGTTTGGAGAGAAAACTTAAAAAGTTCGCAAACAAATGTATGCCCGTTATTTCTCAGCGACTTATTCGAGATGGGCCGATCCCAGTGGCCGCGCGGTCTACGGCGTAGGTCTACGGCCGATCGCCTGCTGGGATTGTGGGTTCGAATCCCACCGGGGGCATGGATGTTTGCCTCTTGTACAGGGTTTATGTTGTCAGGTAGAGGTCTCTGCGACGGGCCGATCCCTCGTCCCGAGGAGTCCCACCGACTGTGGTGTGTGTCTGAGTGTTATCAAGTGAAAATAAACAACCTCGACACCTGCTGTGAACAAGTAGGTACCCCAAGAGAGAAGGACTACTTATTCGAGATGGAAGGTGGGGAGGTGAAGCCATGTTTTACAGTACACACGTGAAATGTGTTACTTTTTAACTTGAAATATTATGCTATTAATTAAGGCATAATTATTCGGGGGGGGGGGGGGCTCATACTTTGACATTTGACATATGTCATGAATGCGTTGACAGGTTCAAGCAGACAACATTGTTTCCATTTGAAACACCTGCCTGCAACAATGCATGACTGTCTCCCCACAATATTAACCCGAGTATTTGAAACAGCGTACTTCAATAGACCTGTAATACAAGCAAAAAGGCTGTAATATAAATTGATATACTGAAAATGTATATTCACGGTGAGGGCCGAAATCGAATTAGTGCGACGTGATTGTCTTCATCACCCCAGGCCGATGCCTAATTAGAAAAATATGAGGGGCATAGAAATGCAAAGGAAAGAAATTTTAAATGAATGACTTAATCGGATCTGCGTATTTTCTTCCTAAAATAAGCGTAACATATTTTCATTAAAGCCCTCAATTAGTTCCTTTTTACATCTCCTGAGTCGTGCTCCTTCTTGCTGTCCTTTTCTGTTCAGTGTCACGAGCCTCTGTCTGTCTTTGTCTTTCACATTAGAACCGAATGCCTTCAAATTAAAACTGCAGGACATTATTAATTTTGAGAGGCAAAAGAAAATTATATCATTATTCATCAAAAGACAATAATCGTATTTTAGGTAAAAAAAATAAGAATACCAAAGCTAAAATAATATTGAAGAAGCCAGATAAAAGGCGCAGGATCTGATTTCTTAAGATAGTGTTGCTTTCGTATCTGTCTTGTTACTTTCTTTGTAATATGATTCACATCTTTCGTGCTACTTTCTTTGTAGTACGTCTCGTATTTTCATTTAGTATCGGCTTAGTATTTTAAACTTTTCTTTTGTTTAGTCTAAATTAGGTTTTTCTAACGAGATAATTGAAGACGTCAACCGTGGAGAGTTATTTATAAACGTAATACAGCGGCGAATAATTACGAAACGATCAATAGACCTACCGTTGTACCGCGAAGTGATTCTTCTCAGTTAAATACTTGTGACTTTTTGTGTTCTAAAGTATGGGGCCGTGTTCATTTTGTTCGTGAAACTAAAGGCATTTTTGTTCCCTTTCAAAATAGCTACACAGAGATGGGGATTTATGTACAGTAATGTCGGTGCTGGTGATAAATTTGGACCGATAGCGTCGTCACGAACCTCGGAATCAATTTTCAATATAAAACGCGTTTTGGTTTCCAATAACGTATGAAATATTAGCGATAAAAACATAAAATAACCTAAAAATGTAAAAAGAACATGATAATGGATTCTAGCACAATACAAACACTTTTTAAAACATAAAATACGTCATAAAATTGAAAGCTTGTCAATCACGAGGTTAGGCGACTTAATTTAATGCAAGACAGAATGTGAGCTGAGGAAGAACACGAGGCTAGGGAAAGTGACTTGACAGGTATGTGGTTGCATCCCGATTCGTCGGAACCATCAAAAAAGGTGGAAACAATGGTATAAGCTAATAATGAGGTATCACGAAAGGTCGAATTTCACAACATCAGGGTTCACGAACATCGAAACACTATTGCATTTCGCACCAACGTGATTGTTAATATCGCTCTTTTTACGTACCACGACAAAGAAAATATGAGAAGAATTAATGCTGCTCCGCTTGTTTCGTGTCAGATGATTAGGCTAGGAAAAGCAATACATTAGTGTCTAAGATGTTAGGTTCTCACGGCGGTGGCAATGAAGGTTGTCGCCGTCTGGTATATGACGCCGTGTAGTTACCGATGTTTAGGATAAATTTATTACCTTAACCTATTAAATGTGTTCAGTGTGTCACAATTTTGCAGATACACCACGCTGCGCAGCATCGCGTCTCGTCTTATGACGCGTTAAACAGGTCTGTCCATACTTTGGTCTAGCCATTTCCTACCCGAACCTTTACTTCTGTGCGTCTGAGCCATCTAGAACGTTTCATAAATCGTCACACTGTTATCCGGAATAACTTTCCAGTGACATCAATGGAAAACGTATTTCTGACCAAGCAGAACGTTTCCTTTCTTCTTGTCGAAATACCCCCAGTTGCAGGGGTTCAAAATTGCGCGTTGTTTGAAGGGAGTGACAAAAGGCCTTCGCCATGTTTTATTCAGAAACAAAAGGCAGGCCTCTTCTAGAACTGGTGAGATTTCCGCTGGGAAATATCGACTGTTCCGCAAGATATGCCTTATCTAAAGAGGCGCATTTATATATGAATGCCAAAAACAATAAAAGTCACTTACCTTCCAGGATTTACGGTCTGCATGCTTCAGATGATGACTTAAAACCAGTAAACAAGGACCTGGCGCAATCGTACACAACTCTTAGCGTCACAATGGCGGCGAAACAAGATGTCACCTGCGCAAACCGGTCGCGTAGTACAGAAGTTGACTGCTTGGAGCGCAGTAGTGCTGTTTTCGCCCTGTTACATTTATTAGAATAGTTTTTTTCGATAAAGATATATTTTCGGTGTATCCATGTATTGTTTTCGGCGTGTTTACTTTCTCAGTTGGACTCCACGTTTCAGTACGAAGACTGCGAACTGTAGTTTGGGCACACGGATACGTCGTGCTGTGGACTGCAATGGTGGCAATCGAGAGACCCTAAGCTGGCTTTGCCCCTAAAGTAATCCCATTACGCTGATTCTATACACCCGCGACCCTCAATCCGGTAAAACGCACGCACACACACACACACATACACACACACGCTACCGGTGGGTTGAAGGAGATGGGATGGGAAGAGGGGGGTGCGGTGCGTTGTACAGTCTGTGTCATAATTGGGAGAATCGACTGTTTTTGTCTAAAACCACTTTATAATAGTCAGATAATGGTATATTGCCATAGACGTGACTAATGTTATGAACATCGCCCGTCGTCTTATGTCCGCTTTTCTCAGCCTTTCTAGTAGCGTGAGTAGGCGGCAGGGGGTGGTGACTGGAATAGGGGCTGGACGGTCCGGACATCGAATTCCTGAAGGGAGGAGAGATTTTTCTGTTCTCAAAAATGTCCAGCTGGGCTGTGGGGCTCTTTCGCTGAGGGTAAAGCGGACGGGGCGTGAGGCTGATCGCTCATCCTAAACTAGTGCGGAGGGTAAAAACATGTGGAGGTTTACTTCAAGTGGCCCTGCGTCTCTTCGTGGCACGTACAGGGTCAGTTCCACTCTGGTGTCGCGGACCCTTAAGGCAATAAGTGCTTCAAATCTAAAATGCTGCATTAAATAAATGTCAAATTTGCGTGATTTCAGGCTTCCTCCGGGATGGAGATGAGGTCTGTGCTCTTCTGGGGTATTACTCAGCTTAGATTGATAATTCTGTACCGACGTTTCTGGGACAACATATCGGTCCAATTTTTAAGGGTCAAGCCGTACGAGAAGGCTTTCTTCTTGGGCCGCTTGACCCTTGAAGATGGGACCGATATGTTGTCCCCGAAACGTCGGTACAGAATTACCAATATACGCTTCGTAATATCCCGGAAGATCCCATATCTCAGTGTCAAATCTCAGTACATAAAAGGTATAATGTTTCTATCAGTAAATGTCACGTGACAGCAGGAATAACGTTGATTTGTGGTAGGCAAACGGGGTTTATAAAACAGTAGAAATATTCAGTACGGTATTTTTTCTTCCTAAATTAGAATAAGAAGACGAAACTAATACTACGGACTCCCTTTTTAGGGATCACGGGTGGAAAGGTGCCTGCGGATCACACTTTAAGAAACACTGGTCTAGGTTAGCTAAACGCAGCGTTTCAGAGGTCCCGTCTGTCTCCGTCTTCAGGCGGGAAATAAAAGTGAGCATCCTGGAGCGATATAGACCAAAACGCAGTGTTTCAGAGGTCCCGTCTGTCTCCGTCTTCAGGCGGGAAATAAAAGTGAGCATCCTGGAGCGTTACAGACCTCCTCTTCACACAAATTTTATTGTATGTCTTTTTTTTTGTATGAATATAAAATTTTTAAGAAATGTAAAAATACCCAGTTACAATCTGCGCCTGAGACGGCGGTTATGCGTGACGGCATTTACTTTAATTTAAAAATATTTACTGCCGTCGCTCGCGAAGCTAAATATTGACATTACTTGGCTGACATGTTGTACCTTCACGCAGATTGTTGGTGTAATTACTTTATATGGCTTTGTGACACCCCTGTACGTCATACACATACGTACCTGAAAATACATCGCCTGAAGCTTATGCAGAACGCTCATTGTCTCGCCGACGTTAGGGCAGTTCGAAGACGCAGGCGATGGATTAGTCCGACAAGCCAGTAACCACGAGCGGGCCGTCTTATACAGCTGAAGGTAGGAAGGGTTAAGACTGCTAGTTGGGTGTTTCTAAGCCAGCCTGGATTACGGGACTCAAACCCCAGCGCAGTCTGTCAAGGCGTCCTGTCAGCATGCTAATCCCTTCTCCCGCCAAGAGCGAATTCTTTGCGGGACAGGGACTCGGGATTTGTATTGCGTCACAAGACACGTGACAAAACACTTCTGAACCAGCTGGTTTTTTTTGTGTGTGTTCTGAACTGCAGGGCCTTTAGTGAAATGTCCTTATTATTTAACACCTTACGAATGTGTTTCAACTCCAGTTTCCTCAATTTCCGGAAGAGATTTGGTTGGGGGGGGGGGGAGATTTGGTTCTTCTCCAAAACTTCCTGACCGATTCTGTCACCCACCCAGCTTCCTATCCAGCGGGTACCCTGGCCTCTTTACCCGGCATTAAGGCGGTCGGAGTGTGAAGCAAACCATTCACCTTTATGTAACTCTTTAAAGACGACGTATATGTGTTTTATATATGTATATATAAGGAGCTAGTCCGTACCGCGCAGCAAACACACTCAGTCTGGGTTACAAAAACCAGTCAGTTAATGCTGTATAGGGAAATAATCGCTGTTTGTTCTGAGATCCACACAAAACACATAAATACACTGTGTGGGCAGAACGTAGAATTGTTGAATGTTAAACCTGGCGGTACGTATAGTAACCAATGGGCTTTAAAGGGTTAATATCTAAGTTAAGGATATAGGGAGCCTTACCTCTGCTCCCACACGTTTTTTTGGCGTTGTGCATAATTAAACACATCGATATCTTTGCTGTTGCCTTCAAGTATTCTAAATTTGAGCCCAGGCTAGTGAAGTCACCAATAAACATCGATCACATCAACGCTTCATTGTTAAAACACAATCATTGCTACATGTTTCGGCTGATATCGAGTCATCTTTAAGCTGTACACATATGTAGAGAGAAAAATGCACAAACTATATGTCTTAATGCCTCTAACAGAAATGGGTACCAGGAATATTTCCTGAGGTAAAGGCGGCCGGTGCGTAGGCCTGACAACCCCTGTAAGAACCTACGACAGAAGACAGCCATGATTACTGTCGCCAGCGTGAGGACCTCACAGCTCGCTTGTTCCGATATGGCGGTGTAATAATAGAATGATACGCTGTAGTTATTGGTGGTTGGGTAAAATGTCCAAGTTAGGTTGTGAGGAACGCTCCCTCACTGTCACCAGCCGTCACTGATTAATCAGCGTAGTCAGTGTTCCGTCGGTTTGATGGACACAAGTATGTCGCACTGCGACCTGTTCTGTATTACCGGCTCTGGCAGTTCAGTGTCACCGCCTCTGCTTGTAGCGTTACGTCAGTCCTGGGTTATCCGCAGACCGCCGCCCGTTGCGACCTAATATTAACAGTTATGGGGCTGTGGCAGCTGTGTTTACCGGCCGATTTTTCTTAGCAACAACTTTGTTCCACTTTGTCATAACGTGTCGGTAAGTTGTGTTCACTGCTGGCGATAAAGAGAAATTGATGTCCCCACACTTACTGCAGTGAAGAATCGTTGTGTTTTCCTAGAGGCAGGAACAGGCTTACTTATCACATTTTTCACATTTTCATATTTCGTAACGAAAGGTCTTTATTGTAGACAAATTCCGAAATCACAACTGCTTTCTCCCCAAACTCATAATCATTATGAAATCGATATTATTATTATTATTATTATTATTAGCGGATACAGTTGATACAGATTGTTAAAATTCATCAGAAGCAGAATGAATACAGGAATAAACAAGTCTGCATGCACAGTGCAAGGGTACTTTAATGTGTTGTTTGAATAACAAATGTTGAATTTGTTCATGTGAATGTCATGAAGGCGTATGGGGAATGGAGATATGACTCCACATTCTTAACCTCGAAATTAGGCGGCGGTAAGTGGTCACCTTCACGACCCAGCCGGTTTACCCTCGGAGAAAGGGCCCGTAGTGCCCACTGGGTAGCCTGCGTGGGCCACAGAGCCGGTCCTGACGTGTTGTAGGAGAGACAAATATTGCCTGTATAGGGAGTCGAACCGTGACTCCCCGGACGTCCGGCCCGTATGTTGGTTATTATTTGAGTCCAGATGCCACAAATTCCATGAACTGGACGAGTTTATTATAGCTTGTAATGTAATAATGACGTATTGTCGACTGAAGCTGTTTAACATGAGTGCACGCTTGACAGTTACTGCCTGACGGTTTCAGAAGGTGCTGTGGAGGAAGCGGCCATCGACTGTGCGCAAATGAGTTGTGAGATTTTGCCGCGAAGTATTGCGGGAACCGTGATAAATGCCAGAAAATACGGTGATTCGCATGAGATTCGAACAGAGTTGCTTCGAGGTAGAAGTCAGTCCCGTTACCGCTGTGTGTAACCTGCCCGGCATGGCGGATTTCTTGTTAGCTCTTTCTTTAGAACGGAAGGAAAGGCCAGGAGTTTAGAGCGCCCTCCACATGCAGCAACTTCTCTTACAGATATGTTAAGCGGGACACTCGCATTGCTGTCGACAGGCGTTTTCCTCGCCTCATTTGCTTGGATATGCACTGTCTGACAGCTGGTCTGGTCCAAGACGTTTAACTGCCCCACCGTACGTGGCAAAATTAAACAAGTGGATAGGTATACTCCAGCTAACCGTACACATATTGCGAGTATATTGTTTGCTGTATTAACCACGTTTGTCTTCATGAATTCTGTTGATTGGTAATGCAAATATTTTTGCAAATCTTCCTTATTTGTTTTATAGAATGTACAGACCTGTCAAAACGTATTTAAATCTTGTATAACAAATTGTTTACTTGAAGAAACTTCTTTGTTTGCCTTTTATTTGTCAAATTCTGTGTCCATTTGTGTGGTAATATTAACCTTTTAAAGCCTAGCGGTAACTTTACGTACCACCAGGTATAACATTAAAAAATTCTACGTGGTGCCCACATTACGCTTATGTGTTTTGTACGGATCTCAGAACAAACAGCAACTTTTGCCTTATAAAACATTAAGGGATTCGTTTTTATAATCGACGTGGAGAGTGTTTACAGCGCGATACGCACTGAGTCCTTATATAAAACACATACGCTTCGTTTTTAAAGGGTTAAGATACGGGGTGATTGTGTATTCTGCGTGTAGGTACTCCATCAAGTTGGTTTTCATAAGTTGGTTGGAAACTAGTTTAAATTGTCATAATCAGTCAGTGTCTAAATATGTGAGTGGGTGTTTTCTTCTACAGCCAGCCCGTAATGTCTGAGTTTCTCCGGTACTTACAAGATCTATAAAGACAATGTTTGAACACGTACTCGTATTTGGGGGTCGTCAGTGCAAATTATTCGTTAACATGAAAATATATGTAAATTTTGAAGGTAAAGTTTCCCCTGGAAGGCATATTGGGGGGGGGGGGGGTAATAGGCATATGGCTCCACTCAACCTGCGCATTTGCAGGCGGCCAGTCTGCAAGTACAGGAGCATTGCGCATAGAATTTTGCTTAAGTTGTTTTTCTGAAGTTTGGCATTTTTCATTTTGTTGCTTATGTGCAACGTTCATTGGACTAATCTGGCTCAGGACAGGGACACGTGGCGGTCTGTTGTGCGTGCGGTAATGTGCCTTCTGCTCCCATGAAATGCTGGGAATTTCTTGACTAGCCGAGGACGTGGTTAGTTCTCAAGAAAACCTCTGCCCCATGTAGTTTGTTAATGACACACTGTATGTACAGTTAGTCTGAATCGAACTGCAGTGCAAATCGTATTTTCTTCGCCCTCCTGTAGTATCATTCTGATATTAGATTGACAGGTGCCATTTTTCAATACATTTATTGCGTGTTTCTGCAAGTAATATGTCCGTAGGCATTCAATTTGCATTAACTTAAGAGCCACGGCTAAGTTTGTGTGCCTGAGCTTAACTTCTGTCAAGTATTGGTTCTAAAGCCTGATAGCACGTAAAATTATTCATCCTCGTGCTATGGGATTAAGTAAAGCTTCGTGTTACGCATTGGACGTAACTTGACTGGAGCCATAGACTGTGATGACACCTGTCAACTGGAAACCAAACTATGAAGCTTCCTTCAAAATGTCTCTAAGGTCGTGAAAATCCTTCCAAGTCTTCAAAATCCTTCTTTACCAAGTTTTAATGCTGTGTTCTTGTGGAAATTATCTTCAAAACTGTGCCACGTGCATCAGTAAACATTACATCTTGATCTTCTTTAAACTCGTAGACGAATTGAGAGTTGACGTTGGAGAGAAAATTTAATGTTACTGTTTACTTTGTGCTGAGCTGGCTTCACGTATTTAATGTGTTCCATGTCCGTGCACTATATTATACAAAAACACTAATCACCAACAAAATGTATAAAGAGTTTTATCATCAATTGTAACACACTCCTACCTGTAGGAGTGTGCTATAATTGATGATAAAACTCTTTGTGCATTTTGTTGGTGATTAGTGTTTCTGGCTTCACATATTTATTGTTATCTTGGTATAGGCCTCTGTACAACATTACGGTGCCCCATTGTTTCTCTGTGTGGGGTATCAGCTAACGAAGAATTTATGGAATGGGGTACAGATTGATTAGGAGACATTTATAATACTGAATTTATGAAACAAACGGATAACGGAGTGGTTTTTCATACGCTTTTCCATCTATCACCATTCTGTATGTATCATATCGTGTCTTTTCCTTACGCTATACGCCATGTAAATTATGATGTTGGAACACAATCACTACCTTCACGGGAACTCAATCAGAAACAGAACAAGCGCACTATTGTGTGTCTTCCTGCAGTGGTACATCCTGTAAACTTGACCTTTAGCCACCATGCGCCCTGTATATACGGCGGGCATACAGCTACCCCTCCAGACACCCAGTTTTGTACATTTACTTGCAGTTTTCCATACCATGTACGTGTAAATCTAATATGTAGTATTTTGTCAGCAAATATACTTGCCGAATTTTTGTATCTCCATTTTTTTCCTCCACAAAATTCCGCGTATTCTATAATTTTATCTTTTTTAGTTCATAAAATGTTGGCCTTTACATAAAGACCGTGCTGAAATTTAAATGTCCGAATCCGTGGTGCAGTGTAACGTGCTGTTAACCTAGTGTGGTTCATCCTTTTGCATTTGGTATGCTAAGCAGCCAATAATAGCTGTCAAATGCAATTATTTATTATGAGAAACACGATCAGAACTACACATTTTGGCTCATGTGGTTTTATTTAGCCCCCTGTGGACAGATTCCGTCATGTTACCTTAAACCAGGACTGTGGACTCCGTACATAAAACGTCCGACTCAGGCACCTTCACAAAAGCTCAATATGCATTATATGATAACGGTAAACCTACTAAAGTGAAAAAAGATACCATAAGACGTTTCATCACCACCATGTGAATCATCAGGCTACTGTTTAGAATTATAACCTATATCTAAGTATAAGTCTAATGGTTACTGTAGCTATCAGGGCTCTGGAGTTGGAGTATCTAGACAAGATTTTATATCGCGGTCGGAGTCGGAGTCGGTACATTTTTACCGACTCCGACTCCACAGCCCTGCCTTAAACTAGGCCAGGACCGCATTTATCCACCTTATTACCAATTCGTTACTCACTGATCATTCTGTTTGTCGACGTTAGATATTCCGGGGTACTCACAGCGTCATTTATAAGGTATAGACACACAGACAGACAGACAGACAGACAGACAGACAGACAGACAGACAAGTAAGTTTGAATGTAGAGAATTCCAGTAACGGTAATGCAAAAATCTGCTTTCGCCCTCAGCTGACGTACTGGCAACATGCACAGTAAAGACAGTGTGTTCAGTGTTGTTCCCTCACTCGCTTTTGCTTCTAATCTTCGATAAGGTGAAGATGGCGAACCAAAGGGGCAGGGACCCCGCATTTCTTCAGCTCGCAATTCGAAATCCTCAAGCCTTACTAATCTCTTGAACTCCCCAGCGTATATTTTTTTGGTTTCGCCACTTGAGTCTTTATTCTTAGTCTGGTGAAGCCGGATAGGTTCCCCCTTTTCCTCTGCCTCCACCTCTCTTGTTCTTTGGAAAGCCCGCGTTGTGGGTTATTACCATAAGTCCTTTCTCTCTTGTAGTTTTGCACAGTCGCGTTACGGCCAACTGGAACACAGACTTGGCGCTGGATTATCGTCATAGCTTAGAGTGTCTCTTCCCCCCCCCCCCTCCCCCGGCCCACTATTCATATAATTATAAATGTTTTCCGACGTGTTTGGGGTGCAGTTCTGAGTTCAACATGTATTAGAGACACGGACAATTAACAGCAGCCGATCCCAGTAGCCGCGCAGTCTTAGGCGTAGGTCTGCGGCCGAGCGCTTGCTGGCATCGTGGGTTCCAATCCTACCGGGGGCATGGATGTTTGTCTCTTGTGAGTGTTTGTGTTGTCAGGTAGAGGTCTCTGCGACGGGCCGATCCCTCGTCCAGAGGAGTCCTACCGACTGTGGTGTGTGTGTGTGTGTGTGTGTGTCTGTGATCAAGTGAAAATAAACAACCTCGACACCTACTGTGAGTGGCTAGAAGAGGGAGGGACTGCGAAGCGAAACAATTAACAGCAGAGCTAAGCTGATGTACTGCGCTGTGATAAATTATATTGCTAAGAAGACAAAAGTGGACAGGCTTTCATTTCTGGGACGTCACGCGGCGTCGGTTGGTAGTTGCTACCATCTGCAAGAGTCAAACAATTCCAGACCCTTTACACTGCTTGACCCTTGAAGATTTAACGTATAGGTTGTTCCGAAACGTCAGTAGCAACTACCAACCAGCGCTTTGCAGTATCCCAGAGGAGAGAGGGTCTTTGAGGAGCCTTAAATCTCACAACGGACAGCTTAATATACAGAATATACAAAATATATTTTATTTATTTAATAAAATTTATGCCGTATCCGTAGCATTTCAAACAATTTCTGACTTTGTTGTGCTCCGTGTTTCATGTTTCGCTGCGAGTTCCTTTTGGAATAACTCTTTTTTGTATAAATTAATTATATTCGAAAAAATTGATACTGCTTTACGCGCTAGGAACCTTTTATTGTCGGCCTCGGTGCACTGTATGGACCTGTCATTTTCCACAGGCCGCCGATCTCGGTGAATCACACGGATGTGAATGCACTTGAGGGTAATATAAATTTAAGAACCCCTGTATCCTTGGCAATAGTTGGAATTTAAGCCACAGCTTCATTTGAAGGGTTGAAATCGTGTATGTTTCGGTCACAATACAACGAATCTTGTGGACCGTCACCTCACAGTGGCCACACTACACGCTGGGACTACCAGTGTGGTTATGGATTTACATACCGATAAACGTAATGTGTTTTATGTAATATTTTATTGTTTTTCGTAAATTAACCCTTTAAAGACGAAGCGTGTCTGTTTTATATAAGGACTGAGTGCGTACCGCGCTGTAAACACTCCACTTCGGTTATAAAAACCAGTCTCTTAATGTTTTATAAGGCAAAAGTTGCTGTTTGTTCTGAGATCCGTACAAAACACATAAACGCAATGTGGGCACCACGTAGAATTTTTTAATGTTAAACCTGGTCGTATGTAAAGTTACCGCTAGGCTTTAAAAGGTTAATAGCATTACGTCATCGATATTTTGCAAAACACATCGTCTGTTTGAAGATGACACCGTAGTGCTGACACGTGTACCTTGCAGCGGGCACAGTGCACTGTGAGTTTGTTTCCTTTATTGTACTGGGACTGAAATATAATATTATCATCGTGGAATTTGTTTTTAGTTCCGTGTGTGCAAAAATTAAAATCACCTGGTAGCTGTAAATTGTAGCGGTCAGTACTATCTGAATTATTGGTAGACGAAAGACTCCAGTTTACGGAAGGTATCTAAACCACAGCCAGGCACACAACAGCGCGTGGGCGTATTTTACGAAGGAGAGACAAAATTGCGTGAGGTTTGAGGTTGCCAGGCTGCAAACGCGGTATTAGATTTTATGAGAGCGTGTAATTTGGTATAAACGTACCGTGTAGTTTGACAGGGGTATCGTGTAATTTGGTATAGAATACCGTGTAGTTTGGCACAAAAGGCACCGTGTAGTTTGGAATAAAGGGACCGTTTAATTTGATATAAAGGTAGACTGTTGTTGGGCGTAAAGGGACCGTGGAGTTTGGTATAAAGGGACCGTGTAGTTTGATATAAAGGTAGACTGTTGTTGTGCGTAAAGGTACCGTGTAGTTTGGTGTAAAGGTACTCTTTAGTTTTACATAAAGGTACCATGCTCTTTGGCAGTGGTACCATGTAGTTTGGTATAAAAATGCCGTGTAGTTTGGTAAAAAAGTGCAATGTAGTTTGGCACAAAAGGTACCGTGTAGTTTGGCATAAAGGGATCATGTAGTTTGGATTAAAGGGACCATGTAGTTTGGTATAAAGGCACATTGTAGATGGGCACAAAAGGAACCGCCCAGTTTGCCATAAAGGGACCGTGTAGTTCGGTATAAAGGCACACTGTAGTTTGGCATAAAGGTACTGTGTAGTTAGTACAAAGGTACTGTGTAGTTTAGTACAAAGGTACTGTGTAGTTTAGTACAAAGGTACTGTGTAGTTAGTACAAAGGTACTGTGTAGTTAGTACAAAGGTACTGTGTAGTTTTACATAAATATACCGCGTATTTCGGCGTAGAGGTACAGATGTTAAGAGGAGCCACCTCTATCCATTTGTAGGGTAGACTTATCGTATCGTGAGGACGGAGACAGGCTGTGCTACCCAAATGTTGGTAATTAAACTACATGACGTCACGTCGCAGTACATCGTAATTGTTTAGAAGCTAAACGTTTTAATGTTCACAAATATCTGAGATCAATGGCAAGCCTCATGCTTCCATATTTATTGCTTTAAAAGAAAGTGGGACGGCGAACTGACTGTGGATGCTACTGAGTAGCGGCACTGGAGTTTAAACTGGCTTAGCTGTTCAACGTAACTGACTGACTGACTGACTGACTGTCTCCATGGATCACAGTCGGCCTGAGAAGCTGATTGTTTCTCGCCTACTGAAGAAACTCGCTCCCTTTTATGGAACCAGAAAGGTTCATCACCTTATATACAACAGCCCGCCAACTGCCCCTGTCCTTAGCCACATGAATTCTGTCCACGCCCTCCTATTGTCCCTTCAAATCAGTCTATTACGATAGTCTTTCTGTTAATGTCTTGTGACACAGGAAATGCAGTACGTCCGGTGTTACATCATTTGTGCCTTTCAAAGTCCAAAATTAATTTGGTTTCACCCCTTCAAGTGAAATCAATCTACGTTACATATAAGGATTCAGTCCGTACCGCGCAGTAAACACATTCCATCTGAGTTACAAAAACCAGCCAGTTAATGCTGTATAGGGAAATAATCGCTGTTTGTTCTGAGATCCACACAAAACACATAAACACACTGTGTGGGCAGAACTTAAACCTGAATTATAAATATACAGTCCGTACCGCGCAGTAAACACACTCCGTCTGGGTTACAAAAACCAGTCAGTTAATGCTGTGTAGGGAAATAATCGCTGTTTGTTCTGAGATCCACACAAAACGCATAAATACACTGTGTGGGCAGAACTTAAACCTGAATTATAATATACAGTCCGTACCGCCGAGTAAACACACTCCGTCTCGGTTACCAAAACCAGTTAGTTAATGCTGTATAGGGAAATAATCGCTGTTTGCTCTGAGATCCACACAAAACACATAAATACACTGTGTGGGCAGAACTTAAACCTGAATTATAAATATACTGTCCGTACCGCGCAGTAAACACACTCCGTCTCGGTTACAAAAACCAGTCAGTTAATGCTGTATAGGGAAATAATCGCTGTTTGTTCTGAGATCCACACAAAACACATAAATACACTGTGTGGGCAGAACTTAAACACGAATTATAAATATACAGTCCGTACCGCGCAGTAAACACGCTCCGTCTGGGTTACAAAAACCAGTCAGTTAATGCTGTATAGGGAAATAATCGCTGTTTGTTCTGAGATCCACACAAAACACATAAATACACTGTGTGGGCAGAACTTAAACCTGAATTATACATATACAGTTCGTACCGCGCAGTAAACACACTCCGTCTCGGTTATAAAAACCAGCCAGTTAATGCTGTATAGGGAAATAATCGCTGTTTGTTCTGAGATCCACACAAAACACATAAACACACTGTGTGGGCAGAACTTAAACCTGAATTATAAATATACAGTCCGTATCGCGCAGTAAACACACTCCGTCTCGGTTATAAAAACCAGTCAGTTAATGCTGTATAGGGAAATAATCTCTGTTTGTTCTGAGATCCACACAAAACACATAAACACACTGTGTGGGCAGAACGTATAGTTTTTTAAAACCAGATGGCACACATACTTACCACAAGCCCCCAATGGCTCGGGTATGGCCAGTGATGTTTCTTTCACTTATTTTGTGACACCTTACCTAAATTTAAACCGAAGCGGTCAGCGTATCTTACACACAACGGAAGAATTTGTGTCATAATTTTTTAAATTTCTGTTGAACTTCCCGTTCATCCCACACCCACTGAAGTTATGCAAAAATAGAAACAAATAAAATCGCATTATTGGGAAACATTGCTAATTTGTAGCGTGCAATATTAATTGGATGGCATTGTACCCACGAGCGTTTGCAGGGGCATAAGAAGATGTATTCGTACGAAGCACGGGGCATTGAAAGGGTGGTGGAAGTGGGGGGAAAAGCGTCTTATAGCTTGCAGTAATTCCTGTTAGTCTAAAGTTTTAATTCACACTACTTATAGCTAAGAGTTTCTTGAAAGACACGGAAGGGGTGGGGGTTAGGGGGCTAGAAGAAGCAGCAGCCAGGATTGGGGGTTTGGTAAAGACATACACATGCATGCAACAAGGACCTAAGTTACGTAAAATTATTTATACACAATATTATTCTAACAATAAGTCTCTCTACAAAGTGCATGGGTGTGGAAGATTTTGTATTTGTTAAGTTCTAAGACATTTTTACGTTTATTGAATTCGAAGATTCATCACCTTACAAGACGCTCTGACTGGACCCGTCTTGAGCCATTTTAATCCAGTCTACAAATATCTACCATGTTTCTGTGACATACATTTTAATATTATCCTTTATTTTACACCCATACTTCCCTTGAGATTCGCTGGCAAGTGAATTGTTACGGTATTTATTTCCGGAATACAGATTCATTCCAGTGTTTCTTTTTTTAAACACCGTCAGTTCATGCTGTGTTCTCAGGCTGTCACCGTGACAGGGTGACCGTCACAGGGTGTAAGGTCGTCTGGTTTTGTGTAGTGTTACATTTACTATGACTGCTGCTGTTTCGGTTAGTTTAGTGCGAGGAACTGGTCACATAACAGTCACAATAGCCACTCTGGAACCTCTCCTATACCGTGCTGTTAACGATGAAAGGTGTTTCTGCGAAATATCCCAGTCTTGCACGCAACCATTTTGCGCTTGTTCGCTAGGAGAAGGCGGGAAACCCCCATCTTCTCCTCCTTTACCACTACCATCAGCGTCGTAGTTTACTAATACGATTTTACGCTGGATTTGCGATAAGATTTTAGCCCGCTCTTTAAGCTATAGGCGCCTTGTTACTCTCGACACAATGCTGCTACGTCTTGCACCCCCCCCCCCCCCACACACACCCCACAAACCCCGTGACTCGTCTTCAGATCAGAGGGCAAAAACAAGTCGAGTTCCTCAGCATTGTACTTGCTGTCGATATGGGGCCAAAGAGAAACACTTGCGGTAAAGGTGTTGTGGGTTGGGGGGGGGGGAATTTGGACTAGAAAGAAGGAACGAAGAACTATGGGAAGAGGGGGGAAGAGCATAAAGAATGAAATGTGTAACTGTATAAGGAAGCAAAGTATGAGGCATATAAAGGAATGAGCGTAAAGGAGGGAGGGAAGTAACGCGGATGAAATGAGGAAACAAAAGGGAATTACGAAATAAACTGAGACACGAGAAGTACGTAAGAAGGAGTGGAGCTGGTTATTCGGCAGTAGAAATGTTACACAGCCTATGAACAAGAATCCTGCTGTTGACGTTATAAGGACTGAAAAGGGTGGTGAAACGGCAAACCCCAACGTGAAGTCTGCTTAAAATAAGTCAAAATTGCCTCTTCGCTGCGCGCACTTCAGAATTCATGATACAGAACCATCCTGTGGCCCAAGTTGCATGCTCAGTTGGTAGAGTTTTATCAAGATAACAAACAGTGCAAGGGCTCAGCTGCATTAGATATGTTACAGTGCACAAAGGTGTCTGTGCAACCCATAAACGTATATGTATGTGGAGTGGAGGGGGCTCCACTCATTCTTAACCTCGGAAGTAGATGGCAGTGAATGGTCACCTTCACGTCCTGATCGCTTTACACCGGTGGGAACATCCACTGGCACCAACTGAAAAACAGGCTGGGTGGGCCCCAGAACCGGTCTTGACGCATTAGAAGAGAAAAAACTTATTTTGCCTTTGAGAATAATCGAACCACGATCCATCGGATGTGCAGACCATAGCCTAGTCACTGTACAGATAATATAGTGCGTGCGAAATCAAGTTGTCTTGTGTTTGTATTTTACTGTTTTTACACAGCATCAAAAAGAGTCGACAGGAAGTTACCGATTCTCCGTACATTCCGATCTCATACCAACATCAATTATTGCCACACTTTCCTTTCTAAAATAAAGTCTCATGCGACCACCGTGCTGTCTGTGCCTGTCCTTGAATTGCAACCTTTGACCCGGTTTGGCAGAGCATTATATCAATTTTATGTCACTAGATGTCTCCCCATCTGTCATACTTTTTAATTTCCTTAAATCAGTAACACCAACGCTTAGCCGTGCCATGGCTCAGGCGGTTAGCCGCCTGCCTCCCACCGCGGAGGCCCGGGTTCGATCCCGGGTCAGTCCGTGTGGGATTTGTGGTGGACAAAGTGGCACTGGGACAGGTTTTTCTCCGAGCACTTCGGTTTTCCCCTGTCAGTTTCACTCCAGCGGTGCTCCATTACTAACAAAGGGACAAAAAATAATCATCATATTCATCACAGGGTTGCACAAGAAGCCTCAAGGCTGCTGTGCGCCCGTAGCGTCTGCTGCGGGGCCCTTCACCACTGAAAGAAACACACCAACGCTTCGGGTGTGCGAAAGGTGTGCTTTAGGAGCGAAACTAGCGACACTTAGTTACGATATTGAATTGCTGTATGAAAGTAGATCTTCGAAAAAATACAGTCGAACTCAGTTATAACGTCATGCAAGGGACTCAATATTTTGTGTCGTTATAAACGAGTGTCGTTATAACCGAGTAGTATAATGTTATGGCTAACAGTGAGGAATTAATTGGTACCACAGAATATATGACGCTATAGACGGGAGTGTCGCATATACCGATGTCGTTATAACCGGGTTCGACTGTATGTAATTTTTATTAGAACAGCGTAAAGCCATAAAATGGCGTCTACATGAAATGTGTCTTCAGCTTCTTGCTTTGATGTAGAAAATTAATAACCCACTGTAGCAGGCATGTAATATTTAGTTCGGGGATACGAAATGAGGACAGTTCTAGTTCTGTATAAAATCCTGTTTGTCAATAAACACGTTCGAACATTGTCAGGGTGAGAAACTCTAAGGTCATGCCTCACAAATTTAATATAGACGAAATATCTGGGTAATGCTTTTGCATCCCCCCAAAAAATGATGCGAACTTATTTGTAATTTTAGGAACAGTTATTTGACTCCACATTACTTCGTCTTTGAATATCTGCTCGCGAGTGCCACACTCTGACCCCGGGACGTAAATCTGGTGTCACTAATTTGTTACCAATATGTGAGAACATCTTATGATGCTGTTGATTGCTTAAGATTTTGCTGCCTTTTTCTTATGTCTATCTCTTTTTCCTTTGTCAAAATATTCTTCCCATATTCTATGTTGCTTTTAGACGAACTGACTGTATGGAAGTGTCTCGTCATTAAACGTATCTCGCAAACAAAATATGAGAATTTGTTAAATCATGTGTTATGCCGCAGTATTAATTTTACATCTTCAAAGCTCTAGAAATATTACAAAACCACGAACTGTTCATTCTCATTATCCCCCTCGCTTCGAACAAGTGCAGCGTGCATTATCAGATAAAGGCTTCTTTCCCCCAAGAATCTTAACCACATTTTGAAAACAACTCTTATCCTGTTTTCCTTACTTTATGAGAAACGCAAGGCGTAAGTACCATGAAGCTGCGTGTAGCAGCGTAAGAAAGGTTTTGAACGAACTGCTGCCTTTTAATGAAACTTGTATGAACATCAAACAACTTGATAGCAACCTATGTTTTTGTTCATTAATTCCCCATCTTCTGTAATATCAATATGGCTGCCTTGCGAATGTTTGGGGTGATAAATACTCACTGTTGTTGTTGTTGTTGTTGTTGTTGTTGTTGTTGTTGTTGTTGTTGAGTTCCATTAATCCTCCTCATCTTGGGACTGCCTACTGACGAAGGCCGGGTTTTCGCTGTGGTAGCCCCTTCGTCAATTATGCGTCATGTTTACAACTGCTTCATGATATTAAACAATTTATTTATCTCTGTCCAAATATCTACCGAGATCTGTAACCAGACCTCAATTAACCCTTTAAAGACGAAGCATATCTACTTTATATAAGGACTCAGTGCATACCGCGCTGTAAACACTCTCCACTTCGGTTATAAAAACCAATATCTTAATGTTTTATAAGGCAAAAGTTGCTGTTTGTTCTGAGATCCGTACAAAACACATAAACGCAATGTGGGCACCACGTAGAATTGTTGAATTTTAAACCTTGTGGTACGTAAAGTTACCGCTAGGGTTTAAACGGTTAAAGACGAAGCATATCTGTTTTATATATAAGGACTCACGTCGTACCGCGCAGTAAACACACTCCGTCTCGGTTATAAAAACCAGTCAGTTAATGCTGTATAGGGAAATAATGGCTGTTTGTTCTGAGATCCACACAAAACACATAAATACACTGTGTGGGCAGAACTTAAACCTGAATTATAAATATACAGTCCGTACCGCGCAGTAAACACACTCCGTCCCGGTTATAAAAACCAGCCAGTTAATGCTGTATAGGGAAATAATCGCTGTTTGTTCTGAGATCCACACAAAACACATAAACACACTGTGTGGGCAGAACGTAGAATTTGTGAATGTTAAACCTGGCGGTACATGCAGTAACCGCTGGGCTTTAGAGGGTTAATGTATCTTAATATTTTGATATAAGCTACGTCCCCATCCACAGGAAGCCATCTTACAGTTTCCGAACAACTTACCAAATGTACGTTGACATCTCGTTCACCTAAACATGGCGGTCAGCTTCCTTAATCCAATCTCTTTCTAATTCCACTCAATTTTCACATTCTTTCTAACAACCACGCGGTGGCGCAGTTGGTTGAGGCACTGCGCTACAAATCTGAAAGTCGCGGGTTCATTCCCGATAGTGTCATTGGAATTTTTCCTTGACACAATCCTTCCGGCCGACTCAGCCTCTAGCAGAAATGAGTACCAGGAATATTTCCTGGGGGGGGGTAAAGGCGGCCGGTGCGTAGGGCTGACAACCTTACCACCTTCATGTGCCAATTGTCTAGAAATCTGGGAGCCTCAACCTCCTGTAACCCTCAGGGCCTGTCCAGACCTGTACAGCAGTCTAGAGATATGCACTAGTATCAAGTAACACAGTTAGTTGATGTGCGGTGTATGGCACTTGATCTTATAAAGACATGCAACTGTTTAAGGTGTATTTTTTGTAAAGGTAAAAGAGATACGGACAGGTGGCGGGCTGTTGTGAATGCGGTAATGAACCTCCGGGTTCCATAAAATGCGGCAAATTTCTTGACTAGCTGAGAAACTGTTAGCTTCTCAAGAAGGCCTCTGCTCCATGAAGTTAGTTACAGTTAAGAGATAAAATTCATCCTATAACCTGATATGGAGGTTGAGATGGGGAGTAGAGTTATTACTCTACTCTTTCTTTAACCCCAGCACTGGATTGGTTGGATGGTTAACACCACGCTCCGGCCGCTTTACCACCCGGTTCTCATTGTATTTTATTTTGTTGTACGTAAAGATGATGACGATGCGACGTTTTTAACGTTACAACAGGTGTTACATAGAATGACCACAGTGTTTGCTCCAAATCTGACCCCCCAGATGTTGGTTTCTCCAAGAAATACTTTCCACAGTGCAGGCTCGTTCATCCCATACAAGATTTTATGACCTTACAAATTAAGAAACCGGAGTATCACCAACTTTGGTTGTGCTACCAGTAGACAAAACCCTTCCTGGTACTGCAAGCCGCTTACAGTGCTCTCAGCTTGCTAGTAGTTTGTCCTCCCAAAACCCCAGAAGTGGCTTAGGCTAAGCTACATAACAATAGGTACGTCCTCAACACCACCCTCTCCCCCAGTGCAATCTCCTCATGCTACTTCTTATGATAATAATAATTACGGCATCACCACCTTAATACCGGCTTTGGTCCTATGATTTCCTAATCCTCAGAGTCCGGCAAGTAGCCGCTGGGCAGAGACCTCTCCCATCCCATCTTCTCCGCCTAGATTCTAGAAACCGGTAGCGGGCACCAAGGAAGGCTGTGTAATATTCAAACAATAAGTTTGCCCCCTGAACAATGAAAAGAGGTAGGGGAGGGTTTAGAGGGATAAGAGTATGGAAGGCAGATATCGGGACAGAAGGGTGTGCCTTCAGCACGAGGGAAATTCACTTGTAGAGCAGTTTTCGGTGGGCGTTACTAAATTTATGTTAAAAAATAAAAGAAATTTTGTAGTTTCGCCTTATGGGGTTGGGGGGGGGTTGATATTGTTGAAGCAGAATCGACTGTGTGGGGTGAGGATTTTCCCTTTCATGGTATAGCTTGCAAGAATAGGGATTGAGGAGTTACACGCTTGCAATAACACATCTGTTTGGGGGTTGGTCTGCAAGGTTTTAGCGTCTGACCACAGTCTTTGTCTCGGCGGATACGCAGTAATGTTAGAGTCACGATTCCGTCTTTACTACTGCTTCCCGCTTTATGCTTGGATTTGTAAGGTAGGCGAATACCCGTCTGGGATTTGGCAGGTGAAACTGAAGGCAAAGTTATTATTGTGCTGAATGAAGCCCCGCTACATGAAGACGTGTAAAGGAATAGAGTTTCACGCTTCGGCCGCTTTACCCCTCCGTAAGGATTCCAAACTACTCGTTGGACAGGAGGCTGAACGGAGCCCAGACCCGGTCTCGAAGTGGTGTTCCTACAGGATGTGACATCCAGTTCTCTCGGCTGTATCCAGCCACTACGCAAACTCTGTGCAGCACAGTCCTTCTTGAGAAGCTAGTAGTTTCTCAGTTAGTAATGAATTTCTCCGCATTCTATGGAACCCCAAGGTTCATCACCGTGTTCACAACAGCCCGCCCCTTGTCTGTATTTTGAACCGTATGAATTCATTACACGCCATTCCATCGTATTGCTTTCAGGCCCGTTGTAACCTTACCGTCCCTTGTATGCCTGGGTCTTTATAGCTGTCCCATTTATTCAGGATTTTCTAACAAAATTCTGTATGTATTTATGTTGTCCCCCGTACGTTCCACGTCCAGTGTGTCAGTATACTGATTAAAAGTTAGGCCCAGCATTAAGAAGAAACCACTATGCATTTTCCGTTACGTATTACCTTCAACGTCTTAGAACCAAGTGGTTACTGTATGTACCGCCCGGTTTAACATTCAACAATTCTACGTTCTGCCCACACAGTGTGTTTATGTGTTTTGTGTGGATCTCAGAACAAACAGCGGTTATTTCCCTATACAGCATTAACTGACTGCTTTTTGTAACCGAGACGGAGTGTGTTTACTGCGCGGTACGAACTGTATATTTATAATTCAGGTTTAAGTTCTGCCCACACAGTGTGTTTATGTGTTTTGTGTGGATCTTAGAACAAACAGAGATTATTTCCCTATACAGCATTAACTGACTGCTTTTTGTAACCGAGACGGAGTGTGTTTACTGCGCGGTACGAACTGTATATTTATAATTCAGGTTTAAGTTCTGCCCACACAGTGTGTTTATGTGTTTTGTGTGGATCTTAGAACAAACAGAGATTATTTCCCTATACAGCATTAACTGACTGCTTTTTGTAACCGAGACGGAGTGTGTTTACCTGCGCGGTACGAACTGTATATTTATAATTCAGGTTTAAGTTCTGCCCACACAGTGTATTTATGTGTTTTGTGTGGATCTCAGAACAAAAAGCGATTGTTTCCCTATACAGCATTAACTGGCTGGTTTTTGTAACCGAGACGGAATGTGTTTACTGCGCGGTACGGACTGTATATTTATTATTCAGGTTTAAGTTCTGCCCACACAGTATATTTATGTGTTTTGTGTGGATCTCAGAACAAACAGCAATTATTTCCCTATACAGCATTAACTGACTGGATTTTGTAACCGAGACGGAGTGTGTTTACTGCGCGGTACGGTCTGAGTCTTTAAATATAATTCTTTTTTGTATTTAAGGGATTAAGCAGCAGAATATTGAGACGATTTTCATGAAGTCATACTTAAATAGGAAATTGCCGTGTGACAGTCCGTCCGTAATGTGCATCTGAGGACAACTTAACGTACTGTGATGAATTTTGATAAGAGTGTTATAAGGAACACTAAAGGACAAGCAGTGTGTCGGTTTTTATCCGTACATTGTTGTAATGCATTGTAAACAGAGTTCAAACAGAACCTACTATAAAGGGGCACGTGACATGTATTACGTGTCTCATTAACGCAAAGAAAATAAAATGAATTTTGCATAAGTCATGGCGATGAGTGAATAGTTTCACGCCCCGCCTGTCTTACCTGCAAGGAAGGAACTTTCGGCAGCCATTTAAATAGGTTGTGTGGATCCCGGAACCAGTCTAGACTTTTGGAGAAGAAGAAATCTCTTGTCCTTGCAGGAATTCGAAAAAATATCTGCGTTTGTAATGAGAAACAAACAGCAATGCGTTTTCTTATGCGGCGTAGTTTATTTATTGTAATTAAATCAAACGTATCACTTAAAAACATCAACATTGGAGTTTACGAATTTTTCTGGCGTAATATCGCGGTCCTTGTGTAGCTAGCTCAGCGGTACATTCGTTCCTTTAAAGCCTAAATATGATGTCCGTATCATGTATTGCAGTAAGAAAGGAGGGACATGAAAAAAAACGGTGGGATTGAAATTCGGAAACCAGGACTGAAGAACGCGTAGTTACAGATAGGATCGTGATATTACAGTCTGTCTTAGAGAAACAGGTTTCCAACGGGATTGTTTCCTAGGACGGGGTTAATCAATCTTCATGGATGTTAGTTCATCTTTTTCTTGGTCGATCTACGTTTCTTCTCCCGGTCGGAGCATGTTCACATACTAACTTGGGGATACGTGTATCATTCATTCATCATTTTCGTCCATAATCGAAGCAGGAAATTTGTTGGCCGGCTGAATAAATACGAAATTTGAAGGAAGCCATTTTGCCCTAGAGTAAGTTCCACGTTTCCGCATGTTTTGCTACGTAAAATCGGGTATGATAGTGCACAGTTTCAGTCTTTACATTTTCTTCGAAATATTTCTACTTATTTCTTCTCATGACTGTACTTAGTACCCAATTCCAACATGGTGTTATATCTGTGACACCGTCCCCCAAATATGTAACATTTATCACTGAACTAAATGCGACAAAGAACCTCCCACTCGCGGTCTCAAATAAGGGCTGCTCTTCAGATAGCTGGGACTTGTATTGAAGATGTTAACTGGCAGGGTTCGAGGTTGTCAAAACTGCTGCCAGAGGCGCTGGCTTCCAGAAGGCGTCAGGTTCTTTATCTGTTTTAATCGAGAATAGAAGGGAACGCACAAACTTTGTTCGGTTTTCGTCGGTTCGTGGAAGTTCGAAATGGGGCAGGTAATTTGACATGCTGATACGAGTCTATAAACCAGTTGACATGAAAGATTATAGGACTCGATCTGCATGGAAACGCGTGTCTTCTACTGTGCGAGCGTAAAGTTCACGTTTCTAGTTTCTTTTGTTTTGTTGAGTTGGTAGAAGTTGTGATACATTTGGCGAAATCAAACGGCACGCTGGCACTCTGAGACATGGGAGGTAACTGGCGATGTGACGCTGTGGCATTGGGAGAGCAATACCGGTGTCAACTCTTTAACCCTTTAAAGACGAAGCGTATCTGTTTTATGTAAGGACTCAGTGCGTACCGCGCTGTAAACACTCTCTACTTCAGTTATAAAAACCAGTCTCTTAAAGTTTTATAAGGCAAAAGTTGCTGTTTGTTCTGAGATCCGTACAAAACACATAAACGCAATGTGGGCACCACGTAGAAATTTTTAATGTTAAACCTGGTCGTATGTAAAGTTACCGCTAGGCTTTAAAAGGTTAAATTTGTGGACTTCTTTCTTAGTGGGTACAGAAATGTAACAGGTCCACAAATTAATGCATTCAGAGATCACACACCATCGTCAGAACCCTGGAAGGACCGTAGTGCCTTTGAAACGTCGCCAGTCGACACTGTCACATTTTCAGCAGTACAGCTGTCAGGATCTCATCCCAAAGTAAGCATACCTGATGGCATTTCTATGAACTCGGCTGATTTTTCGACTAACAGGTGTCAGCTTCAGATACCGGACACTTTAAGTGGGGACTTTAATGATTATCTTCTGGGATGTGACGCCGTGTTCTTTGGCGTCTACGTACTGACACTTGGGCAATACTTTCTTCTTCCATCTACAATAAAGATGGAAGTATCAGGTGTCTCCCAAATGTTGACAGTCGGCTACCAGACTGCACGGCGTCAAGTCCAGGCGAAACAAGTCAGTAACATAATTAATTGTAAGTTGCAATTCAGTCCTTAATCCGCACAGGGTGTTCACACGAACTTGTTTCGCTTTTGACGCTCCTTAAGCCAAGAACGGGAGGATATTTGGGCCTAAGAGGGACGAGGCGACAGGGGAATGGAGAAGACTACATAACGAGGAACTTAATGACCTGTACTCAACACTAGATATTATTCGGGTAATCAAATTGAGAAGAATGAGATGGGCGGTGCATGTAGCACGTATGGGGGAAAAGAGCGGTGCATACAGGATTTTTGTGGGGAGACCTGAGGGAAGGCGACCACTTGGGAGACCCAGGCATAGATGGGAGGATAATATTAACATGTATCTTCAAGAAGTGGGATGGGCATGGACTGGATTGAGCTGGCTCAGGATAGGGACAGGTGGCGTGCTCTTGTGAATGGGGTAATGAACCTCCGGGTTCCATAAAATGCGGGGAATTTCTTGACTAGCTGAGAAACTGTTAGCTTCTCAAGAAGGCCTCTGCTCCGTGGAGTTAGTTAGTTAGTTAGTTAGTTAGTTAGTTAGTTAGTTAGTTAGTTAGTTAGTTAGTTAGTTAAGCCGAGAACGAGACCAAATATTTACAATTACTGACGTGATCAAAAGAACTTTGGCACGGATTACAGACACTAAAATTAACAAACTCTTTGTTGAATCAGCGGTACAGTGTGTTACTGAGAAATGGTAAATGGCGGTAGAGGCAGAGGAAGGTGTGGGACAGCAGACGTGGAGATAACACGACGAGAGAAAATAAGAAACGAAATCTTGAAACACGGGAGAAGTTTGGGAGTAAGTCCAGTTGAGAAGGAATAACTAGAACTAGGAAGAAACAAGAAGAAACCAAATAAGAAACAAAGCAAACCAATAACCTAGCAGCCACCCATATTGACGTGACTGCACTGTCGGTCCCCGAATTGCCACTCCTCTTTCTCCAAGTTTTTTTTTTCTCCCCGTAATTCATGAATGAGAAGAAAATAGAAAGAGACAGAACCGACAAGGAGTGACATCTATACGGCTGACATACGGAAATGAAGAAGTGAAATAACATCGTTTATTGTGGGAGACGCTGGTGAGGTGCCCCACATCTCTGCATTCCCTCCTCAAGTAGCGCCGCAAGGAAAACCTCCCGTCCCATTCTACATGCCCACAAACACTTACGTTTTCCATTAAACCTCCAAGTGCTTAAGTGTTCCACTAAATGGCGGTGTGTGTGCGTGCGTGCCTGCGTGAATACGGCGATGGGAGATGCTGTTGATTAGTTTACAAATACAGTCAACATTTTATCTTGCCTTGCTAGCTTTGCTTCCTGTGGTAAAATCTTGTATCACAGTAAGATACGTAGCTGCGTTGCCAATTGCTCTGCTCCTGTGTACCACAAATAACCAAATCCGGGCCGTTATGTGGGGGGGGGGGCGCCCCGCTCAGGGGATTCCAAGATGGCGACTGCTTCCAGTAATATTCCGTGTGGTCTGGCAAACCCCGAGACTTAAATAGGTTTCGAATTTTAGCCGGCTGTGAACAGAGACATAGGAGCCAAAGACACGGTGTCAAGAATATACAGCATCAAAACTGTAAATACTGGATGGTGATTTTTTTGCATCGTCACTATTATTATGGTGCTAGTATTTGAAATGGGTAAGAAATGTCTGTCTTAACCCTTTAAAGACGAAGCGTATCTGTTTTATATAAGGACTCAGTGCGTACCGCGCTGTAAACACTCCCCACTTCGGTTATAAAAACCAGTCTCTTAATGTTTTATAAGGCAAAAGTTGCTGTTTGTTCTGAGATCCGTACAAAACACATAAACGCAATGTGGGCACCACGTAGAATTTTTTAATGTTAAACCTGGTGGTACGTAAAGTTACCGCTAGGCTTTAAAAGGTTAAAGACGAAGCGTATCTGTTTTATATAAGGACTCAGTGCGTACCGCGCTGTAAACACTCTCCACTTCGGTTATAAAAACCAGTCTCTTAATGTGTTATAAGGCAAAAGTTGCTGTTTGTTCTGAGATCCGTACAAAACACATAAACGCAATGTGGGCACCACGTAGAATTTTTTAATGTTAAACCTGGTAGTACGTAAAGTTACCGCTAGGCTTTAAAAGGTTAATATTCAATACTCAGTCATTATTTTGCTACCGCCTGTTGAAATTTTGAAAGTAAGAAATCCACACCATGAAGACATTAGGGGAAGCGGAGAGGAAATTTACTGATTTCTAACCTCAGCTTAGATGAACTGAGTAGGCAGCTTCGCGCTCCAGCCGTTTTATCCTGTAGGAAGTACTGTCTGAACTCATTTTACATGGGAACGCATGGGTCCACGAGGCGATCTCTTCGTGGAGAATAGAACGGTGTGTGCCTCTGTCGGACACGGAACCTCGAAAGTACAGCCAGTAAGCCAGCAGCTGAGCTACCCGGCTTTCAGCAGTAAGTTACCTGGCCATCATCACAACACGGTTCCTCATAATGACAGCGGCTGTTCTTAAAACCGCTCTTGTCTGAGGGCCAACGGGGTGGCAGTACGTTCTGAGTGCCACCCGGCTGTACGTAGCGGCCTCATATAACTTAGTATTTGCGTGATATGTACATGGGTCTGGTATTATCGTACTGTGTGGTGTGGGTGGGGTGGAACGGGGTTGCTTCGTAGGTGATGCTGATCCCGGATTACCCCCTTGGTGGGTTTCCTGTTAACTTACATAAAGTAACACAGGTAGTACCTCCAACGTCCCTCCCCCAAAACTTTGTGGAGAAGTTGTGCGGCACTCGTTTGTACGTGGTAACACGACGGCCAACTCGCTAATTTACATTCCTGCATTTGCCTTCGTTCTTTCTGGTTTGTCGTTTTAAGAATTCTTGTTTTGTATCATATGTCCTTGCGTCTTCGGTTTTGTTATGCACACTTTTCTTCACCCTTTTGTTTCTACTTTCATCTGTTTTGCCCCAGGTTACTTCGTGATTCTTCCATCCGTACGATTGCTGACGCACGCAGTCAGTCCCTTGCAGGATAAAATGCCGGTACTTTTAAAACAGGATAAGCTCAATTGGCCGATTAGGAAATTGAAGCGAAGAAGGGAAACCAGTAGGGGAAAAGGAAGCAAGTAAGCAATACAAAGAAAAGCGGGAGGAAGAAAAGTAGTAGAAAGGAAACTAAAGAAAAAAGAAAATAAAGCAGAAGGGGGGAAGAGGATTTAAAAGAAAAGTATGGAATGGGGAAGTACGTGTAGCATAGGGTAAAGGTAAAGCAATCCCATTACAGGCCTGAACAGACCCTGAGGGATGCAGGTGGTTGAGGCTCCCAGATTTTAAGACAGTCGGCACATGAATGTGGTAAGGTTGTCAGTCCTACGCACTGGCCGCCTTTACCCCCCAGGGAATATACCTGGTACTTATTCGAACCCGCGATCTCCCGGCAGTGCCTCAACTAACTGCGTCACCGCGTGCCCCTAGAAGTAGAAAATGAGTGAAGAAAATTAGGAAAAAGTACACGAAAATAACGTAAAATTGCTGCCTTTTTATTTCGTGTATAACTGTACAGGGTGGCGCACAGCCGGCTGACACTTTTTGCCACACAACAGGAGACGTATCAGTCGGCCGAGCGCCACCCTGTACAGTTATACAGAAAACAACAGTGCCGTAAAGACTGACTTGTGCGCCGCGACTTTGGTCCGAAACAGCTTAAACTTTGTCACCTAAAATTGCAACCAGGACCAATCAATTTCAGTTAATTTTGTGTATGTCTTTGCTGATTCCAAATAAAAACGATTAGTATTCCCACCCTTATCTCGGACTCCAATTTCTACCGAGTCATCAAAATATGACGCTGCGAACGTGCATGTAAAAACGGACTGGCGTTGACTAGTTCAGCCGTTACACCCGGCATTTAGCAGCTCCATATAATGAGTGTCCTGTATATGCAATTGTGTGCTAGTCTGTAATCCGGTAACTGCAGCTTCTGTATGTATGTATGTATGTATGTATGTATGTATGTATGTATGTATGTATGTATGTATGTATATACACACACACACACACACACACATACATATATATATAACATTGGGTTTTCATCCGCGGGCTAATACCCCTGATCATCTAGCGGTTCGTGGAACATTAGCCTGTATCAATCATGCACTTGCTATATTGAATCAACGAAGTGTTAGCACTGGGCATGCGCTATTTTGTCATAGTCTGCTACGCTGTATCGTTGCATCAAATTACTAATTTGAATATATAATAGGACAGCGTTTTGGGTAGCAGCGTTTGAAAGTGGCGGTACTGCATGACACACAGCGACTGGATGAATGACATGTAAAGTAGAATGATTGCATCGTGACGGTATTGCGGCTGGCTGTAAAATATTGTCAAAATACGAGTTACTCTAATGTGCAATACTGATGTTTTCCCCCCTGCTAATTCTAACCCCATCTGATTTTAACAAAATGTTAAATTTTGTCGGATAAAATGGACACAGAACTACCCTACGTTCGTTTCTGACTCTTTTATTGACAATTTTGTATCCTGAATTATTTATTTAAGCGTCCATTAGATCAGTGATTTCTTGAATACTCATTCATTCTCTCTATTCTTCAGCCATTTTGCCCTTTATGCATCGATTTGAATCACACATAGATCTACCTGTTTCTTCAAAGACCACCCGTCCTTCCACTTTCGTCTGTGCATTTGTTAATTAATTAAATTCTTCAATTCTTTTCTTTTACTTCTTATTATTTTCTTCACTCAGTCTCCCCTTCACATACACAATCATCCACCCGCAACTTAAATACCCACCATCCGTTCACTATCCTTACAGCCTATTTACCTAACATCCATCCGCATTTTAACTTTCATTTTCTTCTTGGTCTACCGAATACTCGTTTTTTAAGAATACCGTACACCAGAACTTTGTCTGATTCCCATCCGTTGTACCATGTCACACAATTTACGAATGACCCAAAAAATGTTATCCTCCCATCTCTTTCCTGGCCTACCAAATATCCTTTTTACAAGACCTTCTCCCACTAAATTTGTACATTAATTGATTTTTTCTCCCTTCCCAATACCATCACAATTTAGCCGTCTAAATTTCACTACCCTAACAGTATTAGTGACCTGTATAAACCACAAAGTTTCTCGTTATGTAACATGCTAATGATCAAACAACCAGAAGGGTTTCTTTATTCCGTAAGGTCTTGTGCGTGCCAAGGGATTTATTCTCCCCCTCCCCTCCGCACATTTTGTTGGAGTTTCCACCTTGTGGGTCAGAGCAGGATAAAAGAGGATAAATAGGTGATAAAGGTCAGCTAGTCTTTCTTTCTGTCAGGCTGAAACTTCGCACGTAGCGTTACAATGCGCCAACTGCATCTAATTCGTGGCTTAACAAGATTCCCTTACCAGCAAGCTACAGTAAGCCAGCCCTTGCCCCAGTATTAAACACGCGTGCATGAAGGGAATCCGGCAGAAGCAGCGCCACGCCACAGTTACTTGCAGACAGCAACCGCGTTATTTACAAACAAGCCGCGTTATGTAGAGACAGGAGACGCTTTATTTCTTGCCGAGCTAAGTTATAAATTAAAAATGCAACATAAACAACTGGACCGGTAGTCAGAGCTGCGTTTTCACACAATGTGCAGTCGAACTCGGTTATAACGCCATGAAAGGGACTGAATATTTTGTGTCGTTATAAACGAGTGTTGTTATAACCGAGCAGTATAACGTTATGGTTAACAGTGTGGAATTAATTGGTACCACAGAATACCTGACGCTATAGGCGAGATGTCGCATTAACCGATGTCGTTATAACCGGGTTCGACTGTCTGTTATTAGCTTTATGTTTGGCATCCATTAGCTTTATATGATAATATTAAAGACGACAACGTCTACACAACTATTTACTGGCGTGCTTTGTTAGTTTTTATTTGACAACATGTTTCGACCAACCTTGATCATCTTCAGGCCTTTATTAAAATTAAAAATTACAGATATACATTTGTATTAAAAACGTCTTAAGAGTGTCACATTTTTATTTGAAACGCTGACCATATTGGAGGATGTGTGAGAATATATTGTTGAGTATCAGAGAAACAAGCATAAGATGAGGAATATATTTATAATCAGAAGGTTCGTGATTTTTTAATTTAATCGTGTATTATTAGGATGTTTATTTTGAGAAGGATGAACGGGGCACGTAACACGCATGTAGACGATGAGAAGCATTATACTGGAGTCAGTAGACCTTGGGAATGTGGATCTAAGGAAGACAGACATGTTGGAAGGAAAATAGAGGATCATTGTTTTATCTGACAACTATTGTTTGCCATTTCCTGTCTGCCTGTTGTATCAAAGTGAATTTTATTGATATAAAGGCTACAATCAGCTGGCTTAGGACAGCGATACATAACGGAGTTTTGTGATAGTGGTTACAATGAAACAAAGACAATTTGTCGAAGAGCTGACGTGCTGTAAGTTGATTCCGTATCATGTGACACTAAGTAGAGGTTTGGTCCCTTGTTGCAGGCAAGTCGCTGCCGGTGCATTGCGTTGTGGAGGCCGTGTCTGCGCTGGACGATTCGCGACTAATGTGGAGACGCAAGCCAGTCGTCGAGACGGACAGTTACGTCATCATACCAGTCAATACTGCGTTTCAAGAACTGGTTCAAGTCGCATTACACAGACTCGGTTACCCCCGAGACAGCGCGTCGGCTGCGAAAGGTCAGTTTCAACGACATGTATGGTTCTCAGCTAAGCAGCAAATGAAAGAGGTTAAAGCACGTGACACAGTTCGACAGTCCGCGCTAGACTATTTACACTGGCTGGGAACCCCCCAGTTTCTTGTCCCCGGCCAAGTGTTCGTTTGTAATTAAGTAATGTATTCATTCATAAATACAATTTGATGATGATGATGATGATAATAAGGCGGTTTATGATCTCTACCCCTTACCAAATATTCTGGTGATCAAATCAAAAAGAATGAGATGGGCGGAGAATGTGGCACGAAGGGGGGAGAGGAAAGGTGCATACAGGGTTTTGGTAGGACAACCTGAAAGAGTAAGACCATTTGGAAGACATAGGCGTAGCTGAGAGGATAATATTAAAATGGAATTTCAAGAAATAGGACGTTCAGCGTGTACTGGATTGATCTGGCTCAGGTTGGGGACAGGTGGCAAGCTGTTGTGAATACGGTAATGAACATTCGAGTTACACAAAATTCGGAGCAATTTTTGACTAGCTGAGGAGCCGTTAGATTGTCAAGACGGACTCTGCTGCATGTAGTGTAATAATAATAATAATAATAATAATAATAATAATGTAATGAGATCTTCATGACCTGAACTCGGGTGATTAACTCAAGAATAATGAGATGGGTGGAACGTATAGCACGTAGGGGGGCGAGGAGAGGTGCATACAGGGTTTGGTAGGAGAGCCTGACAGAGGCAGACCACTTTGAAGACATAAGCTTAAGTGGGAGGATAATATTAAAATGGAATTTCAAGAACTAGGGTGTTGTAAATACGGTAATGAACCTTCGAGTTACATAAAATTCTGGGACTTTTTTGACAAGCTGGGGAACTGTTAGCTTGTCAAGAAGGACTCAGCTCCGTGGAGTATAATAGTAATAATGATACGCAGTACTTACAATTGACAGCAATAATAAAGTGATAGGAAGGAATTCGATTGTTCCACATCTGCGCATGCGCTGTAACGTGTGAGTTAGCCTGTATACTGTGAAGCCAGAAAGATCCATGGCAGAGCCTGAGAAGACGGTAAGGTTTAAATTGCATCCTACAGTTGGAGCATAAACTGACATTACCTAAATGGAGCGCTAACAAACGGAAGTTCTGCGGACCTGTAAGTGATGTTATGACCATATCAGACTAACTGAACACAAGTGCGCACCAAGCACCGGGCACTGTAAGTGTGCAGAGAGCCGATGGCCATAACGAAAGCACTGCGAAGTGCTGAATGCCAAATGCCATTTAACTAACTCTTAAATGGCGCGCAAACCTAAGAAACCGGTTTCATGCAATTAGTTTCACGCAACATGAAACTACAGTTGCATGCAACTAATTGCGTGAAACCAGTTTTACTTTTTTTTTGTGTGCGCACAGCCAACGAAGTCTACGCACTTGTATTGTGCTGGCGTATAGGAGGCCTGGAAGTAAAACCACGCATTTTAGATTTCGGTGAGAGATTAATTTCACTTCGAAGTCACCTTTCACACTACATGCTTATCCCTTTAACTCCCAGCGGTTACTTTATGTACCACCAAGTTTGACATTCAACAATCCTACGTTCTGCCCACACAGTGTATTTATGTGTTTTATGTGGATCTCAGAACAAACAGCGATTATTTCCCTATACAGCATTAACTGACTGGTTTTTATAGCCTGGACGGAGTGTGTTTACTGCGCGGTACGGACTGAATCTTTAACATTAAAAAATTCTACGTTCTGCCCACACAGTGTATTTATGTGTTTTGTGTGGATCTCAGAACAAACAGCGATTATTTCCCTATACAGCATTAACTGACTGGTTTTTGTAACCGAGACGGAGTGTGTTTACTGCGCGGTACGGACTGAGTGTTTAAATATAATTCCAGTTACACTTGCTCTTTAAAGGGTTAGCAACTGATAATATCGGTTTGTGTTGGGGCCGGATAGGTACGTTGTGGTGACGAGACGTATTTGTACCTACCGTGTTTCGAAGTCCTGACCGTAGACTTCTCGCTTGAGAATACACAGACAAGGGTTCAAACCCACGATCCTTATGAATAGGAGCCCGAGGCTGATGTTTCATGCGTGTTGTCAGACTGGGGTGCCGTATACATAACGGTATGTATTGTCAGTGCAAAGTGAGTGTGGCGAGTGTTGCATACCAACGCGAGCAAATCAGCAGGTTGACATCTCAGCTGTGCAATTCCCACAGCATCAAAATATTAATGGAAATTCTGGCGTCCGCTTATCTCTGTATATCCCGCTGCGGAGTGTTTAGATAATTGCAGTGCAGCTGTGCCAGTTCTTAGTTTGACACTCAACAAATGACCTACCTGAAGTACCCTGAATGTTCCTTCAACAATTTATTTTTAAACGAGTCTTTTGATTTAAACCGAAGGTTCATTAACGTGTTTACAGTACCCCTCCATTAAAATCTGTTTTGAGCCAGTTTAGTCCAATCAGCACCTTAAAGAACTACTTTTTTAACACCTATTTTAATTATTTTGTCCTTCACGTGTTCCCACGTGCTAAAGTTACCTACCCTGTTATTCAATGGCCACTAGGGGTCCTTCCCCTGGAGAGGGTAAAGCGGTTGGGGCATAAAACCGGTTTCTGAACTTCTGCTGCCAAGGTCATGAATGTGTGGAGCTGTACCTCCCCTTTCCCATATGCCTTCATGGTATGCGTAAGGACAACTGCACTTTAGTTTTTACATAACCAGAATCTATGTAATTTTAAAAACCTTCGACCCCAAATCCCAGTTTTGAGAAAAAATTTATGACTTCATGAGTGTGCATCTGCCCAGTACAGTCTGTGTATTGGCTGGCTCATGCTGCATTTTGTAATGACTTTTAAGGGGTATAATTGGCGTTCTATCAACGCGTGCTGACGTAACAGACCCCTTGGCATAGGATATTGTCAGATTTACCTCACAGAATTTTAACTGTGCTTAAAGAAATCTTGTAACTGTGAATTCAGCTGCAGAAATCACTACTATATATGTATTATTATTGTAATGCATTAATTTTAGTTAGTTTTATGTATTTTGGTACAGATGACTCTCTGAAGATGGCGGAGATTCGCCGAAACATGTAACAGTAAACAAAGAACTGTATTATTCTGTACATTAGATGTGCAGGTGTTAATAAATGAGAAATTTTAATCACAGTGGGCGGAGTGAAGAACATTAAAATTTAAAATACTAAACTGAGTTTTAAAATATAAAATTAAGCTGCAATTAAGAATGTGTTTTTCGAACAGTCTGTTGGCCTTACTCTGTGTTTTAATCAGCTGCGCTTTGATCTGTAAGGTTCAGTTACTATCATGAATATATTTTCGAAGAGCCTGTTGACCTTAGTGTGTATAATATTGAACTGTGCTTTGATCTGTAAGGTTCAGTTGTGATCAAGAACTGGAAGCCGCTCAGCTTCGAGAAAATTGCAGAGAGCCCCACTGTGACTGTGGGAGACATCTTGGGCGAGCTGACTACAGTGGCGACGCTGAGGATACAGCTGTATAGGTAACGTCAGTGTTTCTGTGTAACTCTGCTGCTGCCAGTGCACGTATAATTTCTCAAATACAAATCAAGTATAGCCCACTCCGGTGTGCATGCTGTCTAATGCGTAAAATTTCTAGGCTAGACATTTGCTGTTATTGCCGTGTAGTGTGGGCCTCCAGGTAATAAACGTGTTTAACCTTTTAAAGCCTGGCGGTAACTTTACAACTACCAGGCTTAACTTTCACATTGCGTTTATGTGTTTTGTACTTATCTGGGAACAATCTGCAATTTATACTTTACACGTCATCAAATGATTGGTTTTTTAAACTGAGGTGGAGAGTGTTTACTGTGCAGTACGCACTGAGTCTTTATATTAATCCTTTAAAGACGAAGCTTATCTGTTTTATATAAGGACTCAGTGCGTACCGCGCTGTAAACACTCTACACTTCGGTTATAAAAACCAGTCTGTTAATTTTTATAAGGCAAAAGTTGCTGTTTGTTCTGAGATCCGTACAAAACACATAAACGCAATGTGGGCACCACGTAGAATTTTTTAATGTTAAACCTGGTCGTATGTAAAGTTACTGCTAGGCTTTAAAAGGTTAAACAGAATGCGTTTCATCTTTAAAGGGTTAGTAATTACGCTCAATAGTAATTTTAATATGTTTTATTCGTAAGTAAACGTCTTTACGAGTGCACGATCCCTTGTAGGATCGTGCTCTCGTAAAGACATTATGCAGCATAGAGTGGTAACTGTTTACCGACGTTTCGGGACAAGGTATCAGTCCATTCTTCAAGCTTCAAGAAGTACAAGAAGAGTTATTGACCCTTGAAGATCGGACCGATACGTTGTCCCGAAACGTCGGTACGCAGTTACCACTCGATGCTGCGTAATATCCCTGAAGGGCGGGGATCTTATGAACATGGCGGCGGAATCCTGAAATCACGGTCCTACAAGCAGGTAAACGTCTTGGCGCTGCAGTAAAGTGTGACGTCTTTATGACGCGGACTGTAACGTGTACTGTTTCTCAAGTAGTGACACCGTGTAGTCTTGTAGATCCTTAACCACTTGTCGGTGGAGCCTGCTGCTCAAGAACCCTGAAAACGGAAGCAGTAACTTGCTGCGAATCGTTGGTTATGTGGTGTAAGGTTAAGTGGCTTTACGTCCCAGAAAAAAAATATTTATCCGGGCATCTGTTCTGAAGCATCCGGTTCCAAAATATACCGGTTTAACCGAATGTGGGCACTGGGGGTTTCTTCTTTACATTTGTTTTCAGGCTGTTCAGAAGAATGCCAAGAGAATGTTAACAAAACCCGACCCCGCTTTCTGCAATGTCATAACAATGTCTTCGTTTATATGTTCTGTCCCCTTTAAAACTATATATCCTCTGCAGTTGAAACAACGTCGTTAAATAATGGAGAATAAATAAATTATCATTTTGAATTTCTATGTATTTGAAAATCTGAATTCTCAAACTGAGGGGGAACAAAAACTGAGGGTGTTGGAGAATAGGGTGCTGAGGAGGATATTTGGGCCTAAGAGGGACGAGGTGACAGGGGAGTGGAGAAGACTACGTAACGAGGAACTTAATGACCTGTACTCATCGCCAAATATTATTCGCGTTATCAAATCGAGACGAATTAGATGGGCGGGGCATGTAGCATGTAGGGGGAAAAGAGAGGTGCATACAGGATTTTGGTGGGGAGACCTCAGGGAAGGCGACCACTTGGGAGACCCAGGCGTAGATGGGAGGATAATATTAAAATGTATCTTCAAGAAGTGGGATGGGGCATGGACTGGATTGAGCTGGCTCGGGATAGGGACAGGTGGCGGGCTCTTGTGAATGCGCTAATGAACCTCCGGGTTCCATAAAATGCGGGGAATTTCTTGACTAGCTGAGAAACTGCTAGCTTCTCAAGAAGGCCTGTGCTCCATGGAGTTAGTTAGTTAGTTAGTTAGTTAAAAATCTGCATAATATCCGCTGGGGGTCCTGCCTGTCTTAATTTCGTATGTTTATTTTGCAGGAAGCAGTGTTGCCCGTACGTTATTTTGCCCTGTGCCGGTTGCTAGTATATGAAGCAAGGGACGAGTTTGTGTCTACATCTTAACGTGCCGTATTGTTTCAGGGCCCGCCCAAGCATTTTGTCTGACATTAAGGACAAAATGCTGCGCCTGCTCCTCGCGCAGTCACACGGTCTGCTGGTGTCTTCAGGCTGCCCGCTAGACGAGGTAAGACACATGTCCGCCGCTGCCTTCAGTGACCTGCAGATTGCACTGTTGCGTACTTTGCATTGCTTGACAAAGACCATAGGATCTCAATTTTGTTTCCTTTGCCATTCTTCTTCTTCTTCTTCTTCTTCTTCTTCTTCTTCTTCTTCTTCTTCCATTCTTTCTTACCTTTCTCTTTCTCTGTTATAACTTTCGCTTTATCTCCATCTTTCTTACTTATTCATTTGCTGTGTATGTGCTCTTTTTTAATATCCTTTCTTATTTCTTTTTTCTGTCTTTGCTGTTGCCTCCTTTGAACACCAACGCACTTTTTTACTTCCCGTATATACAGCCATTAATATTCTTGCCTAAAAATTTGAGTATTCTCTACAGTTGGCATTCATTATAATAACGGCTCTATTGACTACCAGGTGCAGTATATTTTGTCAGTTTTCAGTTTTGGGTCAAGAGACTATATGAAAATTTTCTGCCATTAGAACAGCAATTTCCACATGTGGTGTAAATGTAAAATATTTATACGATGATGGTTTGCATATGGATTGACAGCATTAAATAACCAAGGAAATTTCTTGTTAGGTGTCTTAAGTCATGATTAATTAAACTGCACGGCTGCTGCATTCACTGTGTAAAGTGTAACTTGCTTTTTGAGATTAAGACGTTACGTATATAAAAGTTTGGGCTAGACAGGACTTAATTATAAAGTATGTTGCACAAGTACGGTTTCGTACATGGTCATCATCATGGATGCCCATTCGAACGCCCTGCAACATCTTTTGACACCTGTATCACCTAGCTGTGAATTTCGACAGTGTGGAAATACGTTTCGCCGATAAAACCCGTATCTCAACACGAGCTACTTGGCGGTACCGAGCTTCTTACGTCAACGTATCGACTGAATAGTATCTGATTTTTGTGCCATCTGTCGTGTGTTACTGTTACTAAGATACAAGCTCCTAATAAAAAATAATGCATTTGACTGAAGATAAAGTTACACGCTAGAGAACCTTACCTACTGAACGTGTCTGGTAGTTATTTAGTTAGATAGGCAGATCGGTACATTTGGTTAGTTGGTTTAGTTAACAGAAGGTAATTTTTGTGAGTGAAAACCCTTGCGGAGTCCACAGTATTGCGTAGCGTTTTGAAGCAAGTGTTCCCGAAGTGATAGAAGTTCCTGCATTCTGTACCGTCACTACTTCCCTTATACCCATAAGCACCCCTAAGTAATTTCATTTTACTTGGCTTTTAATTTTTTGTGTAACACAAAATACACAGGCCTGGAGGGGGATTAAATATAAATGCTTTTTTTTCAACTTAATGCGGAAAAAAGTTATTATACTTTGTCATGATGTTGAAAGACGGAATATCTGTAAAAGGGTGTCTCACTCATCTTTCATTCTATTAAACCCTTCATTTAAAAAAAATGTTCGACCCCATTTCCGTTGTCAGAAGTTGGGGTGTATTACTACTAGTGAAGAATGACGCGTGTAGAAAGGGGTAGAAATTTCAACCTGCTAGTGAGTACTAGGCGAGAAGAGAGAAGGTTTTGAGAAGTTGGGGTGGTTGTTAATAGAGGGTAGACATGGAGTGGGTGGTATGTCTTTTGATCTCATTAATACTAGGAAATAATACTGCATAATCTTATTAAAATAGAGGTTAGATGGAAAGCAATCCCTTATGTATGTACGTATGTATGTACGTACTGTATATATATATATATGGTTATGACTACTGTGGAAACTACACTAACTCTCTCACGAGGGTTCGAAGGGGGTGGGGATGTAGACTAAAGCTTCGAATCTTCCTCCCCCTCTCTGTGAAGAACGGGGTCTCTCTGTGGGAGTGTTGCGAGTTACTGCAGCAGTCAGAACTGAGTTCTTTAAACCGTTGGAGAGTTCGTGTCTCGTGCTACGTGCATTCTTCTGGACGAGTGTCGCTTGAAAGTCGTCGAGTGTGATTGGTGGCACAGTGGAGAATGGTTCGTCGATCCGGATTATTGATTATCCATTAATTAGTGTATTTAAAATCAAATTTACTAAAATCGGCCAAATTATGTGTAGACCTATGCAGAGACGCACCCAAAAGGGGGGCTGCCCCCCAAAACCCCCCAAAGACGTAATTTAAAAAGGAGATTTTGTAGATATTATGATATAAAAAGTTTCACGTGATTTGCCCGTCAGCCGAAATCAGCCACTGAAATCGGCTGGTGACTAGTACATTAGAATTTTGAAAAATAAATTAATAAAATTAAAAAAACAAGAAGACAGGACACTGTGATTGAGTCACGGAACGTGTAGTTATATTCGTGTGTACATAAATGCAGTTGCAGACAGCGTTATGTTGTGCTTACACTTACGATATGATTTTTGTAACATAATTTTTAAAATGAAATATGAATTTTATTTAGCCTCTGGGTCAACCCTGCCCCCCCCCCCACCCCAACGAAAAATTATGTGTGCGCACGTGGGCCTGTGCGGTAGTCATTGTTAATTCCTTTTCACAATTTGATTAAGCACGAGCTGAGTTTCTCACAGCGGTATTGCTGGTGATTCAAGTCTTCTGGGATGTTACACTGCGTCATTAGGGCAACAGTTACAGACTTTCTGAAAGGCCGTATTGCTTTCATCATCAGAGTCGAGAATTCTAATAAGAAAAAGGTAGTACTGTCTTACGAAACGTCAGCAACTACTAACCCAAAGGCACAGCGTAACAATCCAGAAATTGACCATGTTGAGGGAAGAAGAACAATTACATGTGGGGCCCATAATAACAATTACATGTGGGGCCCATAATAACAATTACATGTGGGGCCCGTAATAACAATTACATGTGGGGCCCATAATAACAATTACATATGGGGCCCATAATAACAATTACATGTGGGGCCCATAATAACAATTACATATTGGGCCCATAATAACAATTACATGTGGGGCCCATAATAACAATTACATGTGGGGCCCATAATAACAACAGCAGACGAATGTGTATATTGTTATTCATTTAGAAAATTATCCATGCCTTTAATTTCCAAAACGCAAAAAGACTGAAACTGGAGAGAGGAGCGTATGTGAGAAACAAGTTATTGATGAACACGAAAAGAGGGTGCCGTGTATTGTCAGGACAGTGAAGTCTAGCAGGTTATAGGATGGCCTGGTTGGGTGGATTAGTTACATCGAGGACAAAGAATGTGTGCAGAATTTTAGCGAGGAAACGTCTTGAAAATTGGAAAGGAACATGGGAGGAAAAGATCAGGATGACGTTTGATTGGAATATAAGATGCAGCTGTCGCTTTTTTCTGTGGGATGCGATGCCATGTGGCGTGGTAGAAATTGACAGAGTCTATAGAAATACGCTGTGTCCTCTTAAACCCTGAAGATGGGGGCGCTATATTCCTCCTACATGTCGCTGAATTTCTGCGGAAGTGCACGGCATTATATCTCAGCAATATTCTTCATAGTTACAGCGATGGGAACGCCAGGTGTGTGACATTTATTCACTTGTTTTCGAACATACTTATAAAAATAAATTCTTTTTCCTTTTTCCTTTCCCCCGCCTCATTCAACTTTCTATACGGAAGTAACCGTCTCCCCCACCAGGTTCTTCAAATAATGTGGAAAACACCCGACATTTTCTTGCTTTTGCTCCCTTGTATTCTGTGATACACGCCTACCTTCCACCTGTCACTCTATACGAGCCGCCACTGCATTGTGATCACATTAACATGATTTCCCCTTCTCTTCAGTGACGTAACCTTTCCCCCTCCGAAGGGATTAGAGGAGCAAGATCTTGTCTGCGCAGCCTGCGAGAAGGTAAAATATAGCGATGGTCCTGCGGGTGTCCAATTGACAATACCGTTTATTGTGTTATGGCAAAGATAGAAACTGCACAGCTGCAAGTTACGAAGAACTTCAAAGGGAAAATAATTCTTCTAACCACAGTTTTGATCCTGGACCAACCTGGATTCTTATGACGCCATAACTAACTAACTAACTAACTAACTAAATAACTAACTAACTAACTAACTAACTAACTAACTAACTAACTAACTAACTAACTAACTCCATGGAGCAGAGGCCTTCTTGAGAAGCTAACAGTTTCTAAGCTAGTCAAGAAATTCCCAGCATTTTATGGAACCCGAAGGTTCATTACCGCATTCACAAGAGCACGCCACCTGTCCCTATCCTGAGCCAGCTCAATCCGGTCCATGCCCGATCCCACCTCTTGAAGATATATTTTAATATTATTCTCCCATCTACGCCAGGGTCTCCCAAGTGGTCGCCTTCCCTCAGGTCTCCCCACCAAAATCCTGTATGCACCTCTCTTTTCCCCCTACATGCTACATGCCCCGCCCATCTCATTCTTCTCGATTTGATTGCCCGAATAATATTTGGTGATGAGTACAGGTCATTAAGTTCCTCGTTGTGTAGTCTTCTCCACTCCTCTATCGCGTCGTCCCTCTTAGGCCCAAATATCCTCCTCAGCACCCTATTCTCGAACACCCTCAGTCTTTGTTCCTCCCTGAGTGTGAGAGGCCAAGTTTCACACCCATACAAAACTCTTATGACGCCATACGTATTTTAATATTTGGCTTATAGCTGTGTAAATATAAAATCTGTCGATTGCTGACGAACCGCACCAGGAAGATGTATAGAGGGGCTGGAGGTAAATCTCCGTGTATTCTTAAACTGGGCACAAAATGGAGGCGGGTGGTGAGCCTGACGCTTGGTGCCTTTAGTCCAGAGGAAGCTGTCTACGATAGCCCTAGAGGATGGGTGAACCCTAGAATCTGTCACCTAGGAGAAGAAAAAATTCCAATGCTGTAGATAACCTGTTTATAGGTCATACGTTAGATTTTGGCTATTGGAGAAGCTAACAGAGCCTGTGGATGGATCTAACACTGTCAGTGATTGGGCAAGAGCAGGGTGTCTGTTGTGTTTCGTCAGCCAATCAGCCGTCGCTGTCACTGGGCAAGTAACTCGCTTCTAGCCTTCCGTTTGGAAACTTCACCGGCCAGAATGTAACAAGTGGCGTACAGTCACTACGCGTGAATCCGTTGGAATAAATATGTAAAATTTGATTAAGGAATTTATGTTGTGTAGAAAGAGATAACAGAATTTTTAGAAATGTAAACACAGTTAGATGCCGTCCTCACGACTTGTTTTAGTTTAAAAGTTAAAATTGGCTATTATTACAAATGTAATAAGGCCTGATGGTGACCAGCTGGGTGGTCGAAACATGTAGCCAATTTTAACTTTTAACCTTTTAAAGCCTAGCGGTAACTTCATGTACCACCGGGTTTAACATTCAAAAATTTTACATGGTACTGACATTGCATTTATGTGTTTTGTGTGAATCTCAGAACAAACAGCAACTTTTGCCTTATAAAACATTAAGAGATTGGTTTTTATAACCGAAGTGGAGAGTGTTTACTGCGCGGTACGCACTGAATCCTTATATAAAACAGATACGCTTCGTCTTTAAAGGGTTAAACTAAAACAAGTCGTGAGGACGGCATCTCACTGTGTTTACATTTATGATATACTCACAGCGGTATGCATTCTATAAAGAGAATTTCTACTTTGAACCTGTTGTTTTATTTGGGTTAACCACGCGTTGAATTTACGCATTAATTTCCTTGTCTTATACACACACACACACACACACACACACACACACATATTCCAACAGACTTTCGGTCGTCGTGTGTTCCGTTTTGACTGGTGTGACAATTCTTTGCTGACTATAGGAAACCCTTTGTTACGAAATAGAATTACTGTTTAGCTCTTTGTGAGTAGCAGAGGAATTGCTTGGTAACTACTGGCCGAGCGGGTTGGCTTAGCGGCAAGTCTTTAGAATTTTATTTGAAAGGTTCCGCGTTTGAACCTCAGTCGGTACACCGGCTATCCTTTTTTAAGATTGTTCGTGGTTTTATTCAGTTAATCTATGTTAATCCCAGGATAATACCTTGGTCAGACCACGGTCACTTCCTTCCAAATCCTTCCCAATTCATCACTTTTTAACATCGGTGTAGTACAGCATATTGACAGTAGAGTAAAATGGACGGACAGCTATGACTGCAGTTTTGTTAACCTCTTGTTTATTTTTTATCGAAGGGTTTAGCAGTTTAGTAGTGGAAAGGCCTTCTGTGCCCTATTTATAAGATACGTCGTGTTATTTGCTGTAAAGAATGGCTACTTGCTAACAAGGGTATGACAAATGTTTAATCAATTTTCATTGTGTAATCCAATTTTACAAACAATTTAACCAACAACGTACACAGTCTTTAGATTAGAAACATTTTTTTCTTTTCAATTCCTACGTGTTTCGGCCTTGGTCATATTCAGGTGACCACCCTGTATAGTACTGAAAGTTTATTCGTTTTTCCACTAGTATTTACGATGGTTCTCCGAAGTTGGCGTATAAGGCCGAAACATGTAGTAATTGAAAAAATAAATGGATTTTTAATTTAAAAATTGTGCGCTTTGTTGATGGTGTTGCCAGATAGTAGGAGAATTTTCTAACAATAAAAATGGTGAGTATTTAGCAATGAAGGTGTCATTATTTGCTAACAAAAGCAGCTGCCGTGTAGAATAAGCCATGTTTTTTAATATGAATGCAATAAAATATTATTTAATCATTTAAACCTTCATTAAAAAATATTAAATAATTTTGCCAGGAACGTAAGAACGCGTCTGTTTGTGACGGCTGTTGATTCTAACGAGAGATCGTTACACATGCGACTGATTTCGCAAACAGAATGACTCTTTTCACAGTGGCATAAAAACTAATAAAGTTGCATTAACTGGATTCTCAAGATGAGACTGTTTTAAATCAGTAACAGTTTTCAGCGTATAGCAAACATTGCGTGGCCTTACCGTGTCACAGATTCTCTCACATGTTAACAGAAATAAATACGTGATCACACCATTTTATCTACCTTAGACTGTAAGCCTATAAGCGCATTTTAAGATATCTCACATGAAAATCACCGGCGCTGGGGCGATAAACGTACTTTACACGGACTATATGCGAACTGCAGTAGAGACAAGGTACAATAGAACGCCTGAACCACTATGAGAATTGAACCGTACAGTCTATAGGAAAGGGGAGGCTTAGAAACGCTGAACAATGATTTCAATGAAAGGCACCCATGTTTGTTGTGAGGTCTGGCAAATTAAGTAGGACGGGGTTGCTTGCGGAGAGTGCCTTCAGCTTAAACACGACCTAAACACATCCTCTACACCTGTGGTTAGAAGGCTGTGGAAAAAAGGAAACTTGGAATTTACGATGAAAGGAATCCTTCCTCAGAAGTATTAATCTGTGAGTCATTACATCAATGAACTACAGGGCCGAAATAAACGTGGACGGGAATTAAACTGTGTTTGAAAGAAAGGTTGGTTGGAAATTAGTTACCATTACAGAATACAAGCTAACAGTTGGCTCTGAAGTGATGGTAGCTAGTATTATTTGCTTACCGGCATAATGTTTTGTGTTTCATATTTATTAATATGAATTTTGTGTTGTATATGAAATTTCTTCTAAGTCGTATTTTCGTTCTACTAAGTAGGATTTAAACGTTTAAATTCAAGTGGTAATTATACGTACCGCCCGGTTTAACATTCAATAATTCTACGTTCTGCCCACTCAGTGTGTTTATGTGTTTTGTGTGGATCTCAGAACAAACAGCGATTATTTCGCTGTACAGCGTTAAAATTAAACCCAGGATTGCCATGGCAAAAGCGAACTCATTTCACCAGCAAACTGAATTTAAATTTAAGGCAGAAACTAGTAAAGGGCTACATTTGGAGCATAGCTGTGTGGTGCTGAAACGTGGACACTTCAGGAAAGTAGATCAGAAATACCTGGAAAGTTTAGCAATGTGGTGCTGGAGAAGGATGGAGAAGATCAGTTGGACCGATCGTGTGGGAAATGAGGAAGTGTTACACAGGGTCAAGGAGGAGAGGAATATCCTACATACAGTAAAAAGAAGGAAGGCTACCTGGATTGGTCACGTCTTGCGTAGACACTGCCTTCTGAAACACGTTATTGAAGGGAAGATAGAGAGAAGGACAGAAGTGACGGGGAGATGAAGAAGAAGATGTAAGCAGCTAATGAATGACCTTAAGGAAAAGAGAGGATATTGGAGATTGAAAGAGGAAGCACTAGATCGCACTGTGTGGAGAACTCGCTTTGGAAGAAGCTATGGACTTGTCGTAAGACATACTACACGTATAGATGAGTAAACGGCGAGAGATAAAGATTTCTGTTTTATGACATTGCGTATCACCGCCTAGTTTTTCCAAGTTTGCCTCTTCTACTGGAGATTCCTGACTGAAATTTTATGTAGGCACACTTACTGTCTCCCACTGCATTAAAATTTTTCATCTGTTTTATATAAGGACTCAGTGCGTACCTCACTGTAAACACTCTCCATTTCGGTTATAAAAACCAGTCTCTTAATGTTTTATAAGGCAAAAGTTGCTGTTTGTTCTGAGATCCGTACAAAACACATAAACACAATGTGGGCACCACGTAGAATTTTTTAATGTTAAACCTGGTGGTATGTAAAGTTACCGCTAGGCTTTTTTTTTTTACTTATCTGAGACCTGTTCCTGGTTCAAACATTCAGTTTGTGTGTGTGTGTGTGTGTGTGTGTGTGTGTGTGTGTGTGTGTATTATTGTTCAGGTGAGCGACCGAGCTGGAGGGGGCTGGCTTTTTTCCTATGGGAATTCAGAGCAGTCTTAAAGTTTGGTTTCAATTCTGACACACAGAAGGGGTAACAGCGTGTGTAGCAGATAATGGCATCTCATTGGATGATAGTTTTACTGTATTGTAAGGTGGATTTGCACTCAGGTGTGCCGTGCGCCGCCTTATAATGCGGTTATTCACAACTAGATTATGCAGTTCCAAATAGAGGTTTAAACGTTGTAGGAAGGGATGTCTAAAGGTAAGGGGCAATGACTCATCTGGGACACGCGCTTGCAAACGTAAATACGTATGAAGTGCTAACGGGTCATATTGAAAGAAGAAGGGGGACGTAGTCCCCCCCCCCCGCGTAAATGTCTGAAGGGGACATGAAAATAAAAAAAGTGATAAAAGGTTAAAAGGTAAAGCTGAGATCTGCGTTCTTCTGGGGTATTACGCAGCGTCGAGTGGTAAGCCGTTACCGACGTTTCGGGACAACTTATCGGTCCCATCTTCAGGTGTCCAGAAGTCCAAGTCTGACCCTTGAAGATGGGACCGACAAGTTGTCCCGAAACGTCGGTAAATAATTGCCATTTGACGCTGCGTAATACCCTATAAGAGCGCAGATCTTATTAATATCGGGGCGGAAACCTGAAATGAAAAGTAATGTTGTCCCTGTCAGCGCCATAAAAATGTGTAGGGGGAGTGGAGGAATAGATCCACTCATTCATAACCTCTGCATTATATGGAAGTGAGTGGGTAGCATTACTACCCGGTCACTTTACCCCTCCCCCACCGGGAATCGAACTCCGGACCGCCCAGCCCGCAGCCTGGCAACAAAATATTTTACAGACAATTTTTTTTGTGCGACGTCTAGAAATTTGATATATGCAAACTAAACCTCTGCGTTGCGTATGAGTGCTGTGATTTGCGGACAGCTTGGTCAGGTGATGTGTAGGAGTCATATGGAATGTTGGTCAAATGTAATTGAGGCTTGGACATGGGATAATTGTGACATGCCATGAATAGGCACAAAAATAACAGAAATTGAGTGACGTACAGTGTAAGCTTTTAAGTTCCCACGGCATTGAGTGTTGAGTGTGCGCTCTTGTGGGTGGACACCGTCGTTTCGGAAGAATCTTTAGTCTATCTCTCTTGATTTTTGACCCAGCATGTGTCTCATACGCGTCACCGTACACGTACAAATTTACAGGCTCTTACAACGTAGAAAAACCTCACTGACTGCACGGTTCAGAAGCTTGTCGTCGTTCATTGCGTAAAATTCCCAGTTTTATATGAAATTCGAACTGTGTTGACCACGTTCACAAACTCTCCGTAATGCCGGATAGTTCAATTCCATATCCTCGAGTTATGTTTAATTAAAATCCGTTTTAGTATGACGCACCCATCCACCCTACATATCCCACCAGACACGTTTCTTTTAGAATTTTTGCTCAGTGTTTTCTAAGCTTGTCCCACCTCCCTATGCATGCTGCATTCCCTGCCAATATAACCCTGATCTGATGACACTAACAGCCCTTGTTGAACAGAACAAATTGTAGTGCTTCTTGAATCTCCTGGTTATGTAGCACTAATCTTCTCCACCATCTTGTTGATTTTTGCCCGAAACGTCGGTGAGTATTTACCAAAGTTTGTTACCCATACCGTGTATATGATCGCAATTAATACATCAACGTACGCACTTAAATACATTCATAATGTGTATTGACCTCCTACATGTTTCGGTACCCCGGTGCCGAAACATGTAGGAGGTCAATACCTGATATGAATTGTATTTAAGTGCATACGTTGATGTGTCAACTATTGACCAGTCAGTACGGCGCCACATTCCAGAATACTTCATTCCTCAACAACCAATCGTATCGTCCCTTAAAAAGCTGCGGGTTCGACAGACTTGGAACTGTACTTGTCATTAGCTTGCGGGGGCCTGTCATGCCGCCGGCTGTTAGTCGCTGGAATGTCACTGCGAAGACCCGGTTTCAATACCAGGCCAGTCAATATGGGATTTTTGGTAGACAAAGTGGCTTCGGCTTTCCCCTGTCAGTATAATTCCACCGGTTCACACTGCTTATTCATCACCGATTCCATTTAATCTTCTCAACTAACTAACTAACTAACTAACTAACTAACTAACTAACTAACTAACTAACTAACTAACTAACTAACTCCATGGAGCAGAGGCCTTCTTGAGAAGCTAACAGTTTCTCAGCTAATCAAGAAACTCCCCGCATTTTATGGAACCCGGCGATTCATCACCGCATTCACAAGAGCCCGCCACCTGTCCCTATCCTGAGCCAGCTCACTCCAGTCCATGCCCCATCCCACTTCTTGAAGATCCATTTTAATATTATCTTCCCATCTACGCCTGGGTCTCAACAGCGTCGCTAAATAATACGGTCAGAGAACCTCACATTTGGGTGAAGAAGCTGGTGTGTTGAACGTAAAGGAACGGACTCGTAACTTTGCAAGGATAAAGGTTAAGCGCCTAGCCTACTTAAGACAAAGAACGCAGTTTGTACTAGTCACCTTTCTTGTCGTAAATTTGTCTCTAGAGCCATAAAAAACCCAGTCATAGGGATTAGAACTAGAAATTAGAAGCTATAGCCCTGCTGCCTTATATGAAGGCAGTCATCCGTGAGTGGCACATGTGGGTGCGCTGTCTGAAGTTTGTTTCTTGGGGCACGATAACGCTGAAAAAGACTGCTGCTCTCGAAAGACAGAGGCGTCAGTTGATGATCATTTATTATTATTATTATTATTATTATTATTATTATTATTATTGGGGCACGCGGTGGCGCAGTTGGTTGAGGTACTACGCTACAAATCGGAAGGTTGCGGGTTCGATTCCCGACGGTGTCATTGGAATTTTTCATTGACATAACCCTTCCGGTCGCACTGTGGCCCTGGGGTCTACTCAGCCTCTAACAGAAATGAGTACCAGGAATATTTCCTGGGGGGTAAAGGCGGCCGGTGCGCAGGGCTGACAACCTTACCACGTTCGTGTGCCGATTGTCTAGAAATCTGGGAGCCTCGACCTCCTGGAACCCTCAGGGCCTGTAGTAGGATTGCTTTACCTTTATTATTATTATTATTATTATTATTATTATTATTATTACAATAGTATTCTTGGATTTATTAAATTACTCCCATTGTACTCTATAGTAACAGTATTTCTAGTGTGAGGTTCAAATAAAGGCCACGGAGGGGGTCATCTTTAACGTTTTCAAGCCAGCGGTCACTTTACGTACCACCAGGTTTAACATTCAACAATTCTACGCTCTGCCTACACAGTGTATTTATGTGTTTTGTGTGGATCTCAGAACAAACAGCGATTATTTCCCTATACAGCATTAACTGACTGGTTTTTGTAACCGAGACGGAGTGTGTTTACTGCGCGGTACGGACTGAATCTACATATAACTTCAGTCTAATGTTCGTCTCTCAATGCTCAACATGCCCCATCCAATTTATTGCGATATTAACCCTCTAAAGCCCAGCGGTTACTATACGTACCGCCAGGTTTAACATTCAGCAATTCTACGTTCTGCCCACACAGTGTATTTATGTGTTTTTTGTGGATCTCAGAACAAACAGCGATTATATCCCTATACAGCATTAACTGTTTCGTTTTTATAACCGAGACGGAAAGCGTTTACTGCCCGGTACGGACTGGGTCCTTATATAAAACAGATACGTTTCTTCTTTAAGAGGTTCATTGTGTCGCATTTAAATTGGATTGCTGGAAGGGGGAGGATATTCCCCATCCTCGCATCGGCCGTGGCCACCCCCTCCCTCCCATTGTCTTACGACAAGGGCACCCCAGTGTAGTTGTCTCCGACATAAAGCGGTCGAGGATTAAAAGAACCACTCATCTCCAACGTTGTGGAATTTAAGAATGTCTGCAGCTATACCTACACTTCACCAATACATCTTCATGATCCTTTGCCCAATCAGAGATTAGTAACTCTTTCTTCTGCTATCAGGCCGGTCATTTTGGTATTTGTGGTTGATAAAGTGGCAATGGGACATGTTTTTCTCAGAGTACTTCGGTTTTTCTCCTGTTAGTATTATTCCAGCAGTGCTCCATACTCATTCATTGATCGACCACCGACGCTGTATAGTCTTAGTAACTGACAGCGTCGCTAAATAGCAGTAAGACTCTTGTATGGTACGTTGCCATTATTATTAGATTATTATTGTAATATCTTTTCCTGAAATATTGTTTTCTTCTGTTTGTTTGTTTAATGTTTGTTTCGTGTATTTGTTCTGTTTTTGTATTTTCGTGCTGGGTTTATAATAGGCATTTTTGCTGTTAAGCCTGCACGTTAATACATACCGATTATTATTATTATTATTATTATTATTATTATTATTAGTCGTATTCGGAGAATCAATCAATATTTTATGTTAGCTATAGCTGAATCGTCATCCCTACAAACTACGTAGCCCTGAAAGTCTGTCCTTTAGTTCCAAATGTTATGAAATTTGTACTGTCACATTCTAGACACAAGGTAAATGGAGAATTATCCTGTCCTCCACTAATTAAGCTCCATTTCCATGATTAACATATGGGGGAGGGGGGACGGTGAAGTTGCAGCTCCAGACTTTCTTAACCTGTGGCACCAGATAGGCCTGAGTAGCTAGCCGCAGGAACCGACCTCTTTTGCTGGGGGATAGCTCCACCGGACCCGCTGGACAGGTTGTATGACCCATGGAGGCGGTTCGGGTGCAGTGGCAAAGATATGCGCTGGTGTCGCGAATGGAACCCCGATTCTCCGGTCATGCGCTGTAGCCTAGGCACTGTACAGACTGAGCCACCACGCACAGGGCTGTTCGTGGCTACGGTGCTTCTGGCGGTGTTGTTACTGCAGTTGTCTGGCTGGTGCTGTATCCACTGTGGGAACTGTATTCAGGAGTTCCACCACCACCACCACCACCACCACCGCCACCACCACCACCACCAACACAGCCACCACCACCACCACCACCACCACCACCACCACCACCACCACCACCACCACCACCACCACTACTAACACAGCCACCACCACCACCACCACCACCACCACCACCACCACCACCACCACCACCACCACCACTAACACAGCCACCACTAACACACCCACCACCACACCTATATTTATTACTGTTGCTGTTTAATTCTTACTTTGCCACTGTGCTTATGTATCGGTTTGTGTCTTTATATCTTTCTTTCATCCTCCTTTTCTCCTTGTTCTCTATTTATTCTTCCAAGCTGTCCTTTGTTTCCTCCATATAGCAGTGTGATACGAGCAGTAATCGTCACTTATGCCACTGTTACATTCTGCAGTGTGTATGATGTAGAATCTCTACTGTATCAGATCACGAGGGAAACAATATCGTAAATTTCTTTTTTCCTCTCCCCTTTCCCCGTCCTGTTTCCATGCTAAAGTTCGTAGCCACTGTTGAGTCGCACATAAAGTCTACAGAGGATTATAAGGCGAGGGATTAAGTCATTGCGCCCAGCAGCACGAACAAAAGAAGCAAGCGAGTGGTTAAGACATTGCCTCTCAGCCGCCGAGAGCAAGGTGCTGCAGCAGCATTATCAGGAGTTATTACCCCCCCCCCCCCTTCAACACTATTACTGTGGCAGGATAGTTCTTTCTGTTGGCTGGCTGGTCTCGGAACGTGCCCCGACTTCTTGAACCCAGCACCCTCTCCCTCAGAGTAGAAGTTGCTGGTCTCTATCACAAGGAGTCATCAGTACATTTCTCTTCTAATAAGCGCTAATGCCACGAACTTGATTACATTGCTCCAGTAATGTTCGCAGGCGTAGTTCAGAGCTTATCTAACACAAATCATGAATGGGTCATATGTATTTAAAGAAATTTCTTATGTTAGTATGCTCACATCATAAAGTAACGAAATCTTCTTTTTGTAGCTTCATGTAAAGTAACAAAATCCTATCAATGTGTTTCGATTATAAAGTAACAAAATCTTCTGTCATTAACCTCCATGGAGAAGTAACGAAATCTTCTGTCTTATCTCCATGTAAAGTAAAAAAATCTCTTTAGTGTATCTCCATCAAAAAGTAACGGAATATTCTGTCATTGTATCTCTATGGGAACTAAAAAATGTTGTGATATCTCCATGTAGAGTAACAAAATCCAGTCAATATAGCTGCATTATGAAGTAACGTAATCTTCTGTCGTATCTCCATGGTGAAGTAAGAATATCTTCTCTCTATATCTCCACGTAAAGTAACAAACTCCTGTCAGTATATCTCCATTATAAAGTAACAAAATCTTCTGTCATTCTGTCTTCATATTAATGTAACGAAATTTTATTTTATCTTAAATTAACGGAATCTTCTGTCACTCTGTCTCCATGGTAAGGTAATCAATTCTCTATCGCTGTACTTCCATATCAAATAATATTAACAATTGGCGGCCTTCAGAATATGACAGCCAAGCCACCGTTTGAACTAGGGCTGCAGATGAGGGCGCTATACCCGCGGCTAAACGTCCCCTGTACCTATTGAGTAGCAAGATGTGTGATGACTAGAAACACCCAGTATTTCGTTTAGATCGCCTTTGCGTAACATCGTCTGGACTGCTGTACAAGTTTCACAAATTGAACCATCAAATTGATAGGCCGACAGTACTGATGCTCGTATTATGCGTTCATTTTATGCAGTATGCGCTGCATTATGTTCGTCTTAAGTGGATTTCTTACAGGAGTTTCTGGATGTAATCCAGTAAGAGCTTAACTCGTCTAAGGTGCCCAAAACAAGTAAGTAGGAAGAAGCAGCCAGACACAAATGATATTATCTTAGAAATGTCACTTGGTGTATATTTATAGCTGGGATTGTACGGCAAGTGTGTTTGTACTGCAGAAATGCGATATGCAAGTATTATGACGTCACTTGTTTTGTTAATAACAGTATAATTTCTGTAAACTCAGATTTATGACCGGCTTAGCGTTTGGAGACGAGTTTCTTCGCGTTTGGGTTTGAATTCCTTGGCGGCCTGAATCCCTGTAGATGAATGCTGGAATTTTGAAACTTCTCAAGAGAACACATTTCCTGTTTCGGAAAATTAGCTTGCTGCTTGTAGTGTCAGTCTGTCTGGTAGTTCTCAGTTACTTATCTTATGTAGCAGTTGGCCAACTTCTGTGGAATTGGTGTGACTACAATGCGCTGCAGTTGGAAGTCGTGGTACCTTCTTAGTGCTAGCAACAATACCAACATGGCGGCAGTGCGTGGTTTTGAGTTACGAACAAAGACGACGTTGGTTCAAACACGCTGAAATTCCGTATGGATCACTGAGCAATATTAAACGTCTTGAACATGCAAAATATATGGAATTGAAAGAAACACAGTTGACATGAGGCGAAACGTGTGTAGTTTGACTAGGAATAAATAGTGGTTGCAGTTTGAAGCGTTTAACCCTTTAAAGACGAAGCGTATCTGTTTTGTATAAGGACTTAGTGCGTACCGCGCAGTAGACACTCTCCACTTCGGTTATAAAAACCAGTCTCTTAATGTATTATAAGGCAAAAGTTGCTGTTTGTTCTGAGATCCGTACAAAACACATAAACGCAATGTGGGCACCACGTAGAATTTTTTAATGTTAAACCTGGTGGTATTTAAAGTTACCGCTAGGGTTTAAAACGTTAATTTGTACACTGACATGTTAAGAATTGGAGCAGGGATAGCTGTTTCAGATCCTGTGGAACCCCAAAATGCGCAATCCAAAGGCTAGCGATTTTCACGCCCTACCTCCTTACTTAATCTATAGGCTTTTCATGAAATTGGGTATTATTTTCATGCCTTTGCGTGTTATACAATTTTTTTCATTTAAAATATCCCGCCATCTTTAATGCTGCTTTTCTCAGCCTGAGGGCCACACAGCCTCCCCTACAATGGGCACCGTGTCTCTTTCCGGGGGGTAAAGCGGCCAGGGCGTGGCGCTGACCATCCACCTCCATCTAGTGCTGAGATTAAAAAAATAGTGCAGCAATACCTGTGCTCCTCATCCGTACTTCCATGGCGTATTATAGGGTGAACAGTCGTTTTTTCCTTGCCATGTTTATTTCCGGTATTTTGGCCGAGAGAATTTTCTGAGGTGGGCGGGACACAAGCACTGTCTAACGTAGTCAATTTATTGTTTTTTTTTGCAGTTTTGTTTGTTAGGCGTATAAAAAATTCTTCGCCAACATGCTAGTTATGGTGATGCGGTATACTTTTAAGTAATAATGTGGCGACCGGACAAAAATTATATTTAATTTCATGGAGCAGAGTCTTTTAGAAGCTGACAGTCACTCAGCTGCTCGTAAAGTATACGAATTTTATGAAAACCGAAGGCACATTACTACCACTGAGTTAGGTAGTGAGCCAGATGAATCCACTCCCGCGCTTCCACCCTGTCTCACCCTAACCATTACTAACATCACTTGACCTAAGAAGAATTTTTACAGGGGTGACATCACAGTTTCCCGTACTCTTAGATCCGTTATGTTTACAAAATTCTGTGCCTATTTTGCCTGTGTTAACTTCCGGCATTTTTCCGGACTTCTAAAATACGCACCTACAGCGTAAAACATGAAATAATACAAAGAGTATAAATTTAAAGGAACTGTGGCCATAATTTTGGACAAAGCTGTACGTTAGCGTGCATGCAGTACACAAACTAAGGCACTGCTTTTGGAAATCTCAGAAGGGAAAGGGTTAATATTTACCTGTGCGTATATAAGCCGTTTTTCCACTGAGCGCGGTGCGCGGTTGTTTGAGCAAGTCGTGTTTAAAATCCGCCTAGGTTGAACGGTGACGATTTAATCCCGGTTATTAAATCCCCGGTTAAATAAGGGACGGCTGCCACTTGTACTAAATCAGTGTCTTAAATCTCGTGGCGTCTTAAGACTGGTGCTGCAGTATATCATGGACTGTACAGGAGAAGCTTTCGTGGGAATTTAGTAAACATGTGCGACATTTATGTGGATCATAAATGAAACGAGATTTTAATAAATATTTTATTTATTCGTTCTGCTTTGCCCAGTAAATGCATAAGTGATTTATGGACACGATTGTGACAACAGAATTTCTCCATCAAGGTGTTGTGAGATGTTTCAATTTAGAATGCATTCTTACGTGCTACGTTTTGCCGCGTTTTTGTTTTATTTAAAGTAAACTCCTTATTTTCTTATATTTCAGTGACAAATACATAGACTGTTCGTACGTTACAGTGGTTTCGTCTAAAGAAATCTTCCTACATTAGTTCATTTGGTACTGACGTAAAAAATACAGTTGAACTCGGTTATAACGTCATGGAAGGGACTGAATATTTTGTGTCGTTATAACCGAGCAATATAAGGTTATGGTTAACAGTGACTAATAAATTGGTACCACAAACTATCTGACGTTATAGACGAGGTGTCGTATAAACCGATATCGTTATAACCGGGTTCGACTGTATTTCGTTTGTATATTTCTTCTGTAAGTAAAGTTGATAAATTTGTCCTTATGCTTAATTAAGCACAGCGTCTTGAAGGTGTATGGGGGAGCAGAGTTGTAGCTCCAGTCATTCTTAATCTCGACACTAGAGGGAAATAATTCGTTACTTTCAAGCTCTAGTCGTTTCAGTCCCGGGGAAAGAACACACGATGCCTGCTGAATAGGAGGTTGGTTTGGCCCCACTATCGGTTTGGACGCTTTGGAAGAGAGAAATCGAACACGGTCAAGAAATGTCAAAACTTTTAGATAAGGTCAAGGAAGATCAGATGAACGGGACGTGTAGCATTATATGTTATTATTATTTTATTTATTTATTTATTTATTTTGACTGCAAATGGGTTTCTACCCGGTGGCAGCGGTACTACAATAAGACACAACACACAAAATAACACACCGCACTGAAACAAAACACAGCACACAGAATTACAAAAACAATAAAGGACACATACTGCACACAATACATACAGTTACAGTACAAATACAGTTACAATTACGGTGGAGATAAGAAATGTGTACAGCACGTTGTTCGACAAACATGAAAGTGACGAATTATTTTTATGACTCCGTCGTTATTGGGAGGATAATATTAAAGTTTATGTTAGGAAGGAGGTTGTTGTATTGTAAGATATGTCAGTTTGTCAAGATAGAGATAAATATCAGGTTGTTGTGAGAATTATAAGGAACAGCCCTTTCCCTAAAATCAGGGAAATTTGATCACTGAACAAAGTAGGACCCCCCTTAAGTGTAATTACCCCTTAGAATTAATCAAAGTAACGAGCCGCCACTAATCTGCAGATTACGCTGTCGTACCTATGCCGGACGCCTCACGCCGCGCCAGGTAGCCACATACCAGAACCAAGCGACGAGTGCCGACGGAAGTTCGAGCAGTGGTGGTCCGTGCAACTCACTCAACACCAACAACACCAGCAACACCAACAACACCACGGCCCTCAGCACCATTCTATTCCTCGGCCACAGTCCGGCTCGCAGTACAGCCCTGGGGGCGGAAGTCTCCATACTTCCACCCCCAATAAACTGCTAGACAGGCCACCGTCACTGCCCGACAATGTGCATCCAGCACTACAAGTAAGTGTAGTTACGTTACTGCGTGCTGTTAGTGTCGCGTTGTCGGGTGGGCAGTTTAGCGATGTCGCGGCCAAGGCTCCGCTGCAGAGAGGCAAGTCCGTGGAATGTCACAGGGCGATGACACCCTCTGCTGCCCCTTCTTTGGGCAGATATAACGGACACGTTCATGTCGTTCTTTCCTGTTTAACCCTTTAAAGACGAAGCGTATCTGTTTTATATAAGGACTCAGTGCGTACCGTGCTGTAAACACTCTCCACTTCGGTTATAAAAACCAGTCTCTTAATTTTTTATAAGGCAAAAGTTGCTGTTTGTTCTGAGATCCGTACAAAACACATAAACGCAATGTGGGCACCACATAGAATGTTTTAATGTTAAACCTGGTGGTACGTAAAGTTACCGCTAGGCTTTAAAAGGTTAAACACTTCCTACGTAATAGAAAGGGGCACGCGGCGGCGCAGTTGGTTGAGGCACTGCGCTACAAACCGGAAGGTCGCGGGTTCGATTCCCGATGGTGTCATTACAATTTTTCATTGACTTAATCCTTCCGGCCGCAATATGGCCCTGGGGTCGACTCAGCTTCAGATAAGAACCAGGAATATTTCCTGGGGGTTAAAGGCGGCCGGTGCGTAGGGCTGACAACCTTACCACTTTCATCTGCTGATTGTTTAGAAATTCTGGGAGCCTCAAGCCTGTGCTATGAGATAAAAAATCTATCACCTCATAGAGAACACAGTGTGCTTCCATTAGAGAAACCGTTCTGTTAAAATGTGCAGTGAAACGGTTCGCCTTTATAGTAACAATCGAACGCAGCCAAATACGTACCCTGTGTGGGGAGAAATACTGAGTATTTAAAAAATTTAAACACGATGGTAAAAGGTAAAGTTTTCACTGTCGAAGCCTGGGCACTAGATCGAGTTGAGTGCTTAACTTCACTAAATTGGAGGCTGAGTGGGCCAGAGAGGTAAATCTCTTGCTCTTGTCTGGACTCAAACCCCGGACACTGCAGCCAGTAGCCTAGCCGCTGTATCGACTGAGCTATCGTGGCTCCAATTCGCTTGGTACTGGTTCTTATTTGGAAGTAACTTTAAAGCAGATCGGACACCAGGCAGCGGAAAGCTTCGTTAATGCTGATATAGAAGATGCGGGCAGTCGGGTTGTTTGCAACGTCCGCGACCCGGCACCTGCAGCATGGTGCATGATTTACAAACAGAAGCGACATTATCCACATGAAATGTTTTGAGGCGCTGACAATTTAGGGTGTGTAATCCTGTGTTATGGCCGATCCCAGCGGCCGCGAGGTCTAAGGCGTGGGTCTGCGGGCGTTTGCTTGCTGGGATTGCGGGTTCGAATCCCGCCGGGGGCATAGATTTCTGTCTCTTGTGAGTGTTGTGTGTTGTGTGTGAGGTCTCTGCGTCGGGCTGATCACTCGTCCAGAGGAGTCCTACCGAGTGTGGTGTGTGTTTGAATGTGATCGTGAAGCCTCGATAATGAGGAGTCCCTGGCCCACTGGGGGGCTGTGGCCCCACTGGAAAAGAAAATTCTGTGTTATGGAACTGTAGTTCTGTACGCATGTGCCAATGTTTTGGTTTACACTGAAGATGGAGGCGGCAGGTTTGTCCGAAACTCTGGTAACCACCCGTAAGACTAAACGATGTTGTAATTTATAATGTTACAACATAAAACGTTAGCTACAAACCGTCATGAACGCAGTAAAGTTCACCTGGCCCGCGTTTGCCTTCCAGACAGTACAAAGCCAATATCCCACCCAGAAGACGCGCATGAGGACCAGTTTTGACCCAGAACTGGAGTTGCCGAAATTGCAGCGCTGGTTCGCAGAGAATCAGCACCCTAGCCGTCAGCAGGTCAGTACTGGTACATCAACGTTGCGTTTGCTGCATTATTACACAATAAGTGTCGTTTACTTCCACCAGAAGATGGAGGCAGTTACTGTCTTCGAAACATCTTACTTTCCTTCTTGTTTGAGAAAGTTTGAGAATGAAATACCTAAAATATATACTTCCATGAACTTAAGGACGATTAACCGTTTAAAGACGAAGCGTATCTGTTTTATATAAGGATTCAGTCCGTACCGCGCTGTAAACACTCTCCACTTCGGTTATAAAAACCAATCTCTTGATGTTTTACAAGGCAAAAGTTGCTATTTGTTCTGAGATCCGTACAAAACACATAAACGCAATGTGGGCACCACGTAGAATGTTTTAATGTTAAACCTGGTGGTACGTAAAGTTACCGCTAGGCTTTAAAAGGTTAATGTGGTTTATGGCTGGTTTGCTGACTGATTAATTACGTGAAATTATGTATTAGTTATGCATTTAATTAATTAATTAACATATTTATTAATAGTTGCTTAGTGCATCTGTCGGTATTTTTACTTCACTAACCACTTTGTTAGTGTTACTTTGTGCCAGTTTGTTTTTTCTGCGGATGGCTTGTACATAATGAAGCTTATTTGGTTACGTAAGTGCTTAATTACTTCGTTAGCAAATTAGTTCGTTGATTACTCAGCAAAGTGGCTCATTAGCTCGGCAGATGTCCGATCTCTGTTCTGTGTGTCTGTCCCAGATCCAGCAGTACGTGAAGGAACTGAACAGTCTGGAGTCCAGGCGAGGCCGGAAGCCACTGGACATAAACAATGTGGTGTACTGGTTCAAGAATGCGAGGGCTGCACAGAAACGCGCGGAGCTGCGGGGGGTGGGCCCAGGTGAGTCCGGACATCTAGTCATTTCGAGTCCTCTGGATGGAAGCTTCAAACTACAAGCGCCCCCCACTCTCCTTTTTGCACGATATTCGCTATTGGTGTGTATATGACCACGTCTCTTACATGCACAGCATGCAGTGTTGTTTAACTAGCGGTAAAAAAGGCCTTTCCCACGACATGAAGCTTTATCGGTTTTTGAAACATTGTACCGTGCAGGTACGAGGCGACAGGGGAGTGGAGAAGACTACATAACGAGGAACTTAATGACCTGTACTCATCACCAAATATTATTCGGGTAATCAAATCGAGAAGAAAGATGGGCGGGCATGTAGCACGTATGGGGAAAAAGAGAGGTGCATACAGGATTTTGGTGGGAAGACCTGAGGGAAGGCGACCACTTGGGAGACCCTGGCGTAGATGGGAGGATAATATTAAAATGGGTCTTCAAGAACTGGGATGGGGACATGGAGTGGATTGAACTGGCTGAGGATAGGGAAAGGTGGCATGCTCTTTTGAATGCGGTACTGAACCTCCGGGTTCCATAAAATGCGGGGAATTTCTTGACTAGCTGAGAAACTGTTAGCTTCTCAAGAAGGCCTCTGTACCATTGAGTTAGTTAGTGGAGTATCCTGTAGGTTTCAGGACAGCATTAGAGCTGTATAATTCTGCTTCATTCCTGGTTTACCACGTTTTTATTCTCAGTAGGAAGCTTGTTCATTTACACTGTAATGTTATATTGACCGAGCTACAGTCCTCGACTGACGAGAAGAGTTTTGACCTTGAAAATGTGTGGGATTCGTGAAGTCGGGGTTAGCATTCCAGAGACAACATGCAGGTCCTATAAAACGCATGTCTTCGTCGCATTCTACTGTTCACCGTTTGAAAGATGTTCCGTTTGTTTTAAAAGGAATATATCGGTTATTGCTCATAAATTTGAGTTTACTGTGCCACCACTGACAAGGTCAAAGCCCTTCTCGTGAGTCGACAACAGTAGGTCTACCTTGCCATTGCTCAGCTTTCAGTTTCTTGCCGAGCTGAGAATTCCATTCTTCTTGGACATACCGACCCTTGAAGTTGAGGCGACTGTGTTGCCTCGAAACGTCGGAAACGGATTATACATTGACGCGGCGTCATATCCTAGAAGAACAGAATTCTCAGCTAACAGCTATACGAAAATCTCAAAACTGTCTGAGTTCTTTTACGTTGCCAGGTCTGCCCTGTCACATCTCCCTCAACGGCTACAACAGCAGTAGCCACAGCCCTTCCCACACAGGAGGCTTGATGTTGGGGCAGGAGGGGCTGCTACATCCGGGTATGAAGAGCCCCAGCACGCCCCTGCACAGCCCCACACGGGGTCAACTCTTCCTCTCAGACCATCACTCGGATAATTCCAACGACCCGGCAGTTACCAGCGATCAAGAGGATGATGATGACAACGTACGGTCTGACCCACGAATCGACCTTATTGATCACAGAGGCGATCCGCGGGATGAACTCAGGGCGGCAGAAGAGGCGGAAAACAGGGCGCCTGTGAGCCCCACCGGACCACTTTCTCTCACCACGAATGATAAAGGCAACAGCAAGACGTCGCCGAAATCCAGTATGGAGGTGAGTCCGGACAGAGAAATATCGCCCGTGTTTTGCTGCGTAAAGTTTGCTGCCGGGGATGTCGAGGCAGGACGTCTGGCTTTCAGAATATTCTCACGGTTGCTATTCATGGTAATGGCGTTGAAAATTCAGACCAGCGCCTCAGGAACATGAACTGAGAGTGAGAATTAAGTGCTTAAGCAGATATTCACACTTAAAAGAGAGAACTTTCAGCTAATGTTAGTCAGCATGCTTATGTGACGGTGGATGAAGTGGGTTCAGCATGTAATATTGATAGGAGAAATGAGAAATGCATACAATATTTTGGGCCAAGAAATCTTAATGGGCGATACAACTTGATACCTTGGCGTAAAGGGAGGGGAAATTTTAAATTTCCTTTTAGATGAATTCAGCATTTGGGGAAGGAATATTTATCTTCAAATCACCCACAACAGAGTCAAATGGCGAGGTTCTGCAAATAGTTGAGTGTCTGTTAATCTGTCATTGAATACAAAAGAAACGTGGATTTAATTTGAAGTCAATCAGTCAGTTATTTAGCCACGTATTTTGTCAGTTCGTTCAGTATTGAGTGTTTCATGAACGGTACTCATCAAAACTCGATATGGGCCCAAAATCTGCGAGATCTGAGGTTCTCTCAGCGGTGTGGCTAAAGATTAATAGTTTTCCGCAGTGTTACACTTTACCGTCAGGTTAATAGTTCCCCGACGTTTCGAAGGACCTAGTGTTTTCGAAACATCGGGCAAGAACCTATCCCGCGACAGAGTGTCACATTCCGGAAGAACTGAATCTTCAGCCTACAAACAGTTTGCAGTCACATTTTGAAAATGGCCGTTCTAATATTATCGTCACCCTGAGATGATGGAAATACTAGAATGTACAAATTTAATGTGTTCCATGTCCGTGCACTATATTATACAAAAACACTAATCACCAACACATGCACAAAGAAGGTTTTATCATCAATCGTAACACACTCCTACATGTTTCGACCCTGCTGGGCAATC
>BLKM01000566.1:540420-649424 GCA_013340265.1 Coptotermes formosanus | reverse complement strand
GGGAAACACCGACTCCGTGCCCCACTCAGGCACCCTATCCAATGGGTATCGGGGTTCGTTTCCCGGGGATAAAGCGGCCGAGGCGTGAAGTTGACCATTCACCTCCAACTACAGCTGAAAGCAAGAATGAGTGGCGCTATACCTCTACTCTCCCCGACACGCTTTCATGTCCAACTTTACTCTTTTTTACCAAGTTTAATGAAAATCGGTCTGACGTTCTCCATATAATTTATAAACACAGTAAAAGAAACCGGAATCAGCCAGGCGGACAGACTGACATGTCACTCAGTGACAGATTTCGAATAAACGGAACGACGAAAGTTCCTTAGGAATCCTACAATCCTCTAAATATATCAAAACAGAGCCAACTTAAGCACAGTATTATTGTTTATTTATCTTTTTTGTCAATCTTCTACCCGACGTTTCGGCAAGTAACTACGCCATTATCAAGGGGATTACATCAAATTACATAAGCTGTGCATGAAATGTGAATATAAAATGTTAAAACTTTTAAAATGTTAAAAAATCTTCTATAAAAATGTTATAGAAAAATTTTCTATAAAAATGTTCTATAGATAAATTTTATAGAAGAGTTTTAGCATTTTAAAAGTTTTAGCATTTTATATCCACATTTCATGCACATCTTATGTAATTTGATACAGTCCCCTTGATAATGGCATAGTTACTTGCCGAAACATGTCGGGGAGAAGATAAAAACAAATAAATAGACAATATTGTGCATAAGTTGGATCTATTTTATGTTGATCATATGCACGGAAATGAATAACATAAAAAATATAGAGCATTGCGTGTTGTGTTGTATGGATGTGAAGCTGGTTGCTCGCACTGAGGGAGGAACACAGGCTAAAGGTATGCAAGAACAGGATGCTGAAGAAGATATCTGGGACTAAAAGGGACGAGATAACAGGGGAATGGCATAATGGGGACCATCATGCTCTGTACTCCTCAGTAAATATCATTCGGGTGATGAAATCAAGGATAATTAGATGGTGGAGGTATGTGGCACGTATGGGGGGGGGGGGGAATGGATTTCTGGAGAGTTTTGATTAGGCCACGGGACAAACGACGAAGTTCCTCTTCGGTACGTAATCACAAGCTCTCTCGCGGAGCCTTAGCGGCCAGTCCGTGCCGTTGAACACTTCCCTCCATCTACTGCCGAAGTTGAGAACCTCCGGCCGATGTCTGCACTCTCCTGTTACCTTTCTACGTCATCTTTGATATCTCTGAAATAACATAATGCATGACGATTAAACATTGGACGTCAGATCGGAAATCACGTCATTGACACAAATGACACGTTTCCTGATTGTGTCAAGTTTACACAGTGCACGCGGCCGGAATGCTTAATGTTAATGTCATGTGGTGTAAAATTGTTTATGTGTTGGCTTCTTTAAGGACACTATATCAACTGCAAAGGACGTCACAGCAACGAGAGATTGGTGTTACCAGGTACGTCCACAATTAACGAAGTCGCTGGTTATCACAGACCATTTCTTTTTGATGTGTTTGAATGTTTACAGCTTTCTTTATTTCCTGTCAGGTCCTTACATTATGATACCTTATCACCTTCATTGTAAACTAAGAGTTTGATTATGATAGTGGATATAATTGTAGCTATGGGAAGATTTAGGGGTAAATGTTTTTGAGGTTAGGCTCGAACGTTTGGTAAACTGGGAGTTTGCTTGTGATAGTGGAAGTAACTGCAGGTATGGGAAGAATTAGGAGTAAATATATGTGAGGTTAGGCTAGAAATTTGGTAGACTGAGTGTTTGGTTATGATAGTGGAAGTAACTGCAGGTATGGGAAGAATTAGGAGTAAATATATGTGAGGTTAGGCTAGAAATTTGGTAGACTGAGTGTTTGGTTATGATAGTGGAAGTAACTGTAGGTATGGGAAGAATTAGGAGTAAATATTTGTGAGGTTAGCCTAGAAATTTGGTAGACTGATTGTCTGGTTATGACAGTGGAAGTAACTGCAGGTATGGGAAGAATTAGGAGTCAATATGTGTGAGGTTAGGCTAGATCTGTTTGTGGCTTGCATAGCAACTGCAACTAAAATATTAAATCAGACGAAGATAATCATTTGGGTCCAAGTTTATATGGGGTTTGTGTTTAAATGTAAATATGTATATCAACATTAGTATTGAGTGTGATTATGTAATCAAACAAAATGGGTTGATATTATAATATGCAGTGATCTACTTAACATACAGCATTATCATATTGACAATGACAATATGCGACACATCTGTGACAACAGGGATGGAAAATGGTTTTTGATTGGTGGTGGTGAAAACACAATATGAATGGCGAGACTCTTCTTAAGTGTATTCTAATGGAAGTTGGTACCGCTGCTGTGACCCACAAAACACAAATGTCTTGGACATGCACCAAGTACCTGCACAGTTACTCCAAATGTGGAGGCCCTGCCATGGGTAGCCACTACGCACATAAATACCCGTTATATATCTGGGTGATCGTGACCAGAACTCCTGTACAAACATGATGCAGGTGATCAAATCAGATTAGCACAGCATGCGCCTATAGGGAAAGGAGAGGTTTTGCGGTATTTTGGTGCGGAGACCTGAGAGAAACTGACCACTTTGAAAACACAGGTGTAGATGGGAGGGTAATATTAAATTGGATTTTTAAGAAAGAGGATGGGGGCATGGACTGGTTTGGTCTGGCACAGGATAGGGACAGATGGCGGACTGTTGTGAATGCGGTAATGAACTTCCGCGTTTCATAAATTGCGGGGAGTTTGTTGAATAGCCGAGGACCTCTTAGCTCCTCAGGAAGGACTCTGGTCCCTAGAGTTAGTGAATGCGTTAGTTATGTGCTTAATTAGTTAGTTAGTTCGTTATGTGTCTTGGACGGGAGCGGTTTCTAAAACCGTAAACCGGTAAATTAGAAATAAATGCTTAACAGTCGCAATATTGTTTTAAACGCTCTGTGTTTACATAACGATAGTGTCATTTAAGATTACACATAACATCGATGAATTAACCTTTTAAAGCCTAGCGGTAACTTTACATACGACCAGGTTTAACATTAAAAAATTCTACGTGGTGCCCACATTGCGTTTATGTGTTTTGTACGGATCTCAGAACAAACAGGAACTTTTGCCTTATAAAACATTAAGAGACTGGCTTTTATAACCGAAGTGGAGAGTGTTTACAGCGCGGTACGCACTGAGTCCTTATATAAAACAGATACGCTTCGTCTTTAAAAGGTTAATTTCGAAGGTTAAGCATTAGTGGTTTGGTAGACTATTGGCAGGGCAACCGCATCCCAGTTGCCTACATAAAGCCCTATTTTAGGGCTTAGAAACCAAATAAATTGTGTGTTTAATGAACACAGAACATATGTACCTCTTTTGTGAGCTAGCACTAGCCATAAGAAAAAATCCAAAATAATTTTTGAATTTGTTTTGGTCAGTAAATACGTAAATAACATAGGCAGTGCAGTGCATTGAGAAGAGAAAAGTTTGCTAAGTGACACCATTATGAGGAGGTGACGGCCCTTACCGATCCATTGAATTAGACATGCCTGCCTGCGTCGTTCGCCTAACAGTGTTAGAGATTTCAAGGCGAAAATGAAGTATTCATGAACGCATTACCAGACAGCGGCCAGATCAGACACTCAGGGCGCCCTGTACTGTAACGTAACAGCAGTTAAGGCTTTGATGTACATGTTTGGACCAATTAAGACTTATTTTACAACTTCGGATAAGTACGTATTGTCTGTAACACGTGAATTTTATTCTTCTCTAAAACTTTGAAAGGCTTTTTGTTGAAGTATGTATTAATATTGTTTGTTGCTGTCGAGATGGGCGTACATGTAGAAACGTACGCACTGGGGCTCACAATACCGGTTAACATCTTAATACCGGTATTTCGGTATTTGATTTATGAAACCCGGATAACACCGGTATTCCAAAAACATTTTTCCCAATATGATGGGCCAGCCTACATGTAGAAACGTCAGGACTCGGGCTCACAATACCGGTCAACATCTTAATACCGGTATTTCGGTACTGTTAGTTTATGAAACCCGGATAACACCGGTATTCCAAAAACATTTTTACCAATCAATTACGATGACAATTAGGTGCACTGACGTAAGGAAAAACAAGCAATTATTTTAATTCGTGTTTTCGATGAAACGTTTATTACTTTGACAAAAAATTATTAAAAATGCAGCTATTCTAAAAATAAAAACTATACATATTGATATTGTAAATTTTAGTTATGTGTAAGCATCCACACTACCTGTCCGAATAAAGTGAACTGTTAAGAAACATAACTAATCAATAGTTTTATCTTTAACTGGATATAATTTCGGTACATGTTTGGTTAGCGGCAGAATACGTCCTTTCGTATTTCACATTTCCGTTACACAGTTACAAGTTTGGTAATATTAATGATTTGTTTTTGTCGATTAATAACCTTTATGCGAATTAAAGCATAAACAATTATTTTTTAAATTAGTACCGAAAAACCGGTATTTTTGTATCAGTACCGGTATTTGAATACCGGAAAAAAATGACCGGGATCCCGGGACCACGGTATAGCAAGCCCTAGTGCCTGCATGTTCATGTACAGTTGCTGTTCAAATTGTATTAAAGTAGATTAAATTAAATGAAGACTGTAGTGACATAACAGCCATATGTAAAATTTCGCAGTACCAAATTTCGTGAAAATCCATTCAGCAGTTCTCGATATTTACACTCACACAGAAGGAAGGACAGAGGGATTTCAAAAAATGTTGAGCATGGATTTGAACAAACCTAAAATTGAGAGAAACAGGACAGGCAATGTACGTATAATGTCACACTGAGGCGCGTTCGCGTAACCACTGTTACAATGGAAAAGCAAGAAGTATTACATATTTTGAGTGTGTATCTGTAGCCTTAGTTATCCAGCATGCAAAGCGCATGCGCCGTATTATATTGGCATATGTGGCCTTCCAGGCTTTACCATATTGTTCCACATTATCTCATAAACGGCAAGATTTTTGGAAAAAAGTTATTGAACACAAAATGTGTTTTGATTTTCTCTACAACTTTTGTCGGAAACATTTCTCATTCTAAGAAGAATTCAGAAATATATTATCGTAAATGTACACAGGCCTTCGTGTAAAGTACCCGTCATTCTTGTCAGATTTTAATGAAACTTTAATTTTCTCGACGGATTTTCGAGAAATATTCAAATATAAAATTTCAAGAAAATCCATCCAGTGGGAACAGAGTAATTCCATGCGGACAGACATGATGAATCTAACATTCACTTTTCGAATTTTTGCGAATGCGCCTAAAAATAAATGCGTAACTAAACAAAATTTTGTTAAGTAAATATTAAGTTTGCACAAGCAGTTGTTGTGTTCCACTACGTAACGTGTGCATTGTGTTACCTCCTATCTGCTTGTAAAGTGTCCTACCTGTTATTTTACTAGGGTGACAGTAACACATTTTTCTGACCATCCTGTCCCCCCACATCTTGTTCAAGTTTCTACTGACCACTGCAAACTTGTGTCCACTATTAGAACCACATGAAAAGCCTAAGCATTGTTACTACCCCCCCCCACCCCCTCCCGTACTGTCTTCTAAGATGGTTTATCATCTCAATTTAGTTTGTCTTAAGTTTTAGCTGTCAGTGTAACTTCACAAATGTCAGTGTGAAGACAGAAGGAGAGAAATCTTGGGTACTATTAAACAACAGGGGGTTTGTTTCTGTACGGAATTTTCTTTTACGACAAGAATTTTGCCCCTCTGATCGATTTATCTTGGTTGCGTCTTGGAATCGAGTTTGTTTCTCGAACGGAAGGCTGTTGTCTGACGCCTGCACCAAACTTTGAACACAAACACCTCTGTTCCTAGTTCCTGTATCTGCTCTTGCTTTCTTAGTTACAAGTTTTACCTTAACTTGGTGTTAAGGTATGGCAAGATAATGAACCACTGCTCCCCCCCCCCCCCGCTCCATTTTGGTTTCCTCGTGATAGAAGGGAAGGGGACAGTTGTTAAACTGTCACAAGCTGCTTGCTTAGAAATTGTATTGCATGTTATCGGATACACAGGAGCTGTTGCTGCGAGGGTGATGATGTGGTGGTGTTATTGTAGCTTAAGGCGCCCAGGGGTTTGTTGTTTGGTTCGAATCTTGACTACGGAAAGATACGTTATGTGACACTGCTTATGGTGTTCCTGAGGGACAGGCTGCGATGTGCGGTCGTAGGATGTACAAGACGCCTTCTTCGAATAAATCCAGTTACTTAATGTAAATGTTATAATTGGCGTGGCTGGTAAAGCGTGTTGGTAACGGATAGAGAAAAATTAACCTCAGGTACATGCATGAATTGACTGCAAAATAAAGAAATAGTGAGACAGAAAACGGGATAATATTAAAATGGCAATCAGGTTGGAAAGAGAGCATAACAAAAGGAAGATATAAATGAGGGCAATAAAGATGAAGTTCATCCTAGAACAGGTCATGAAAGTGCAGAGGGGGAGTAGAGGTATAGCTACACTCCTTCTTTTACTTCGGCTGTGGATGCGGTGAGTGGTCAAGGCCACGCCTCGACCGCTTTACCTCCGGGGAAGATAACACGTATCCAATGTATAGGGGGATAAGTGGGCCCCAGGGCCAGCCAGGACGGGTGCGGAAAGTCTCGCCCGCATCGGGATTCGATCCCCGGACCGTCCAGCCTGTAGTGAGTCACTATACCGACTGAGCTATCCCGGCCCATTAAATGGGGGAGAACAGGAATGTGGCAGAAAAAAAGAAGAAAATAATAGATATGGTGAAAAGAGTGAGAATAATGGAGGATAAGAAAGGAAAGGCGTAGAGATAGGAAGAATGGAAAAAAGGAAACGATGAAGGAAGATGGAAGGGAATAAGTGAATACTGAGACAGGTACAAACACTGAGACAGAAAGGAAGAAACAAAAATAAAGACTAAAATAAAGGAAGTGAGATAAAAGAAATAACGAAGAAAATATGCCAAGAGAGGCAGAATGAGAGGAAGTAAGGCCCGATCACAAAACAAATCATAAGGTAACGGGACCAAACGAACGACTTGTCCATTGGACACGGATATGAGACGTGCCGCACCTGCACTTCTTTGTGTGTAAGCTACACAGACTGAGCTGGGAAACCTAAGAACAAAATACGAACATGTAACGCGGAAAAGCGGGGGTGACTTCGACTTTATCAAAAGAGCTGGGGATCCCTTTTCAAGGAGCTGCATCACGAGATTAAACACATACACTTTTTTACTTCATTAAAGACGAATATCTACTCCATTTAATATGGTCTAAGAGAGGGAGAGAAGTATATACAGGCTATGTTTGTCGTTTTTAATTGGAAAAATCGGATTTCCCTCATTATCCGGGGCTTTGGCATTATAAAAAAAAATTCTTCTTATATTTCCTTGTTGACTCCATTCCTTTGGCTACCGGCAGTAAGCCGTAGGCAGGTTAAACGGAGGTTAAGGCTGCGTGAGTTGCGGAATACGCCGTTAATGCAGTAGCCGCGCTTCTGTTTTACAAACACATACAGCACAGTCCTGACATCTTTAGGTAATTAGTGTAAATGAAGGTGTCAGTACTTCTAAATACCTCAGAATGAACTCGTGCAACCAATGAGAATTCCAAATTCTTAACGTAAATACCAGCCCAAGGCACGTGATTAAATATAAAACTCAGACATCTTTGTACCTAAAAAATTAACCTTTTAAAGCCTAGCGGTGACTTTACATACGACCAGGTTTAACATTAAAAAANTATTGTGTGGTGATGGGTTTATGGACTTTATCCATCGCCCGAAGAGTAGAATATCCAAAAATATTAAAAAATTAAAATCACAACGTTTCGGAAGCTGGCTCTGCTTCCGTCCTCAGGTGAATGGAGGGGGAGAAGAGAAGAACACCTACTCTGTTGGACTCCAGTGATGGAGGCTAGCTCTGTCTAAAGGGCCCAACAGAGTGGGCGTTCTTCTCTTCTCCCCCTGCATTCACCTGAGGACGGAAGCAGAGCCAGCTTCCGAAACGCTGTGATTTTAATTTTTTAATATTTTTAATATTTTAGTCTTTGGACGGTGGATAAAGTCCATAAACCCATCAGCACACAATACCAATGCACATTATTAATTACACATGAGTGTTAAATGCGTCGTTCCAGAGTCTGTAGACACTGAAACCATGTAAGCAGTGGCCTGTCACTGGCAGTTGGTTTTAAACGTCGCACAGTGTGCTCTCCGATGATGGTGCGTTTGTACCGAAACATGTAGCAACTACGTGTTTAAAACAGTAATGTGTAGCTGATAATATGCATGTAGTTGCTACAATAAATTCAATACATTGGCCAAAAAATGCAGAGAGCGGACAACTTTAAAATATTTCAAGTTCACAATTTCCACCATTTTAAGCTGCCAGTTTTGCCTGTACGCCACTGAATGACAGGTAGTGGGGGCACACACACAGACGTTTTTGATTTCGCAACCTCGTCTGTCGATAAAGCAGAGTGAGCGGTTTCATTTTCGGGCCACGTTTCTTCCACTGGAGTTCAAGAACATCCATGAACTGCCAGAATAATCAGGTTTCAACACCGGCTTGGTCATTGCTACATGCACCAAACTGCGCTACTGTGCCTGGAATGAAACGCCAGTCATCCAGCTCGCATACAGTCATTTACTGTTTCCGTCCTCATATTTCGGGTTAATTAATGCGAAATAAATTTGCCAATGTGCCAAAACAACATTCAGTAAAGTTTAAAAGCAGGCGTGGAGGTGATCCTCCACGTATTTTTAACGTCAGCAGTCGATAGAGCGAGTTTTAAGGTTGTTGTTCTTCTGGTGGTCTTTACAAAGAAGGAGGGGTTATGGTACTCGGAAGATAGGAACAGTTTGAAAACAGTGCTGAGACAGACGTCGGTGGGTAATGCAAGTGATGTTAATAGTGTTAGAGAAAATTAGGTAATGAAGAACTTAGATATTCGGGTTATTGTTTACCGAATATTATTAGAACCATTAGAAATAAAATTACGGGATTTGGGGGGGGGGGGGCCGGCAGTAGGGATCATAGCAACACAAAACGTGTGGAGAAGTTTGGAAGAAAACCCGACGAAAATAGACGAGTTGTAAGACCTGCGGGTAGATGAGATGATAATATTAAAGTACATTTTGTTATTTATTTCCGTGCATATGATCAGTACAGCAAAACAGAACCAACTTATGCACAATATGACTTTCTATTTATTTAACCTTTGTCTTTTAGTTCAACCCCCCGACCTGTTTCGACAATAACTATGCCATTATCAAGGGGGCTACTTCAAATTACATAAGATGTGCATTAAAATGTGAATTATAAAATGTTAAAACTGTTAAAAATGTTAAAAATCGTCTATAAAAATTCTTGTGCTTGTTTTGATGCTCTGATGCTGTTCCTGGCCTGGCGTCCCGAATGCCTGTAATTCCAGGTGTTTGTGCCGTGGGATATCCCAGGTATCGGACCAAGTGAATCGAGTAGGAGTGTAGGAGTTGAATCAACTGGCGTGTAGGAGTGTGGTGGAACACGTGTTCCACCACACTCCTACACGATTCACTTGGTCCGATACCTGGGATGTCCCACGGCACAAACACCTGGAATTACAGACATTAGGGACGCCAGGCGAGGTAGCATCAAAACAAGCAAAAGAGTTTTTGTAGAAGATTTTCAACATTTTTAACAGTTTTAACATTTTATAATTCACATTTTAATGCACATCTTATGTAATTTGATGTAGCCCCCTTGATAATGGCATAGTTATTGTCGAAACAGGTGGGGGAGATTAACTAAAAGACAAAGGTTAAATAAATAAAGAGTCATATTGTGCATAAGTTGGCTCTGTTTTGCAATATTAAAGTCAATATTACAGCAACGTCAGATAAGCCTGGTTGAAGTCACTAAGGAGAGGTTTGAACGGTGGGCTGTGGTTAGTGCATGTTCAGAGTTCCATTCCTGTCACAGTCAGGTGAATATTCTAGCAAGGTACGAAACTGTCAGCTGCTCAAGAGAAATGCTGTAACACTGTGCTAATTTTTTATCACAGAAATGGAGTTTTGTGTGTTGCAATAGAAGCATTTGACCCTCTAAAGACGAGATATACCCGAAGTATATAAATATATAGTCAGTCCGTACCGCGCAGTAAACACACGCCGTCTCGGTTATAAAAACCAGCCAGTTAATGCTGTATAGGGAAATAATCGCTATTTGTTCTGAGATCCACACAAAACAGATAAACACACTGTGTGGGCAGAACGTAGAATTGTTGAATGTTAAACCTGGCAGTACATATAGTAACCGCTAGCTTATAAAGGGTTAATCAAATATAATACCGTATCCAGCACTCCCAATTTACGCTAATGTGGAGCGTATTGTTGAAATATTTGAATATTGCTTTGTGCGTCGAGGGGGTAGATTTCACACTGAAGACGATTCCTGGTGCTTTCCTCTTATATTTAATGACACTCTTCAGGTATATCCAGTGTCATTTATGCTGTAGTAAGGGCGATATAAAATTATTTTGCTTCTTATATCGATATGCAAGCTTTATTGGTAATTCGTGTTTTAAGTGATGAACTTTATAACAGCTGTAGACGGTTTGAGTTTGATATTGTATCATAAGGATGTCTAAACAGGGTTTACCCCTGCCGTTACCCTACTGAGCTGCAGCAAACGTCTGGCCTGATACTTCCGAAATGTCGCTTTATTATGGTGTCATGGCAACCACGGAATATAAAGAAAGAGAAATATATTTGGTATTCACAGAAGCTATGGTTTTTATTGTGCGCCTATGCATGCGAGAAACGACTATTGACTTCGTGATATCTGTGTGTCTGACAGTAAGTGGGAGAAATGCTCCCAGTAAACGGGAGCTGCGCTGTTCTGAGATATTACGAAACGTCGAGTGGTAATTGTTTACCGACGTTTTGGGACAACGTATGGGTCCCGTGTTCAAGGGACAAGACGTCCATGATGTACTTGGACTTACTGACCTTTGAAGATGGGACCGATACGTTGTCCCGAAACGTCGGTAAACAATTACCACTCGACGTTTCGTAATATCTCAGAAGAGCGCATATTTCATCTACATCGCGAAGGAAACCTGAAATCACGGATTACATGAAAATTCGTATTTGGGAATTTCAGTAAAAGTTGTAGATAAATTCCAATTTAAAAAAAAAAATCTGTTAACAATAAGAGACACATAAGGTACATTTATGATCTCTCGCCATGATTGGTCTTTGTAAACGAGAAATGATATATTTTCTGTGAGGCTTGTATTGAAGAAAACAAAAGAAACGTTATCGAGTAGAAATTCTTTCATAAGATATGCATAAGTAGTCCCTCTAACGCGAAGAAAGCAAAATTGTTTAATCGACTTTAAATCTCCTGTTAAAATACAAGCAACATTGGTCGTGTTTGTTGCGCAAAATTTTGGAAGGTGCGTAGTGCAGAGAACATCCAAACCATTTTGTATCCGGTCCGGATGGTAATGACAGTGAGGTGCTCTCTCCTCAGTGTCCAAAGACCGTAAACTGTGGTGGCAATGATAGAGATATCCTTTTATGAATTATCGATGTATGATGTGTCTGTTTGACCTCGTCAGATGTTTGTTCGACTCCTTCAGGCGCAGTTCAGCACAATTCAGCACATTACGCCAACTGCAGTCATTGATTAGTACCTCACTCAACGACTGATCATGAAATGTACGACCAGAGTCCGATTTCTGGCTGAGTTTCTTAGAAATCCCCACCAGGTGGCTCTGGCGCATGCGCTGCTTCATACCCAACAGCCACAGTCATGGCGCAGCTATTGTCACTGTTGATGGCAGTTCCAGGATTCTTTCTCTACACACTCACTTTATATCACTAACTTTCTGCCTAGACTAACTAACAGAATTGGAGAGAGGAAAAAGGGGCCAGAGACGGGAAGATACGCGGAAGGAAAAGCCACAGAGCACAGTGGGGTCTAATCCCACTCGTTAAAGGAAGAGAGGTTTATTTCCGCTTTGATTCACTGTGTCCTATCTTAGTTATAGAACGAAAAACGTAATTATTGGTTACTCAAGCATTCTGTTCAAATAGCCTCTTGTCAGAAGGCATCCTTACATCGCCGATGGGACATACGGGTTTAGGGTTTGTGTCGTAGATACAGCCGATCCCGGTGGCCGCGCGGTTTAAGGCGTAGGTCTGCGGTCGCACACTCGTTGGCATGGCGGGTTCGAATCCCGCCGGGAGCGTTGATGTCTGTCTGTTGCGAATGTTGTGTGTTGTCAGGTAGAGGTCTCTGCCTCGGGCTGATCACTCGTCCAGAGGAGTCCTACCGAGTGTGGCGTGTGTCTAATTGTGATCGTGAAGCCTCGATAATGAGGAGGCCCTCGCCCAATAGGGGCTGTTGCGCCACGGAAAAAAGTAGAAGCTGCAGGTATATATGAAACGAGTAGACTCAGACAGCAGAAAGTGGGTGGTCCTCCGGTTTTGAAGTGGGATGTGAGGCTCCAAGTTTACACGATGACACAAAAGTCGTTGCTGGCAAAGGTATTCGTTGTTACAATGTAAGCGGTGGAAGAATGTGGTGACATCTGGTGTTTGAAATTTAAGGTGTCTATGCAGGGCAGCTTGATTGAAGTGAGTGACAATGGAATTAGGAACGTTGAATTTAGATCTAGCGAGAATGCAGGAAGGAGATCGGAAAGTAATGACATGACGATAAAGAAAGTTCCCGTCTTGTCGAGATGCCTGTTAAAATTTATCTGTCCTTCTGTCTGTACATGTAAAAAATCATGAACCTTAAAACGGATTTTCGTGAAATTTAATGCTGAAAAAATTTACGAAAAACTTGTCAAGTCACTTCCATTTTCATATAGATCGGACTATTTAAAGGACCGCTTTACGTGAAGCCCTTCTTTCCTCTGTAGGCAATTCCAATCACACTGGCCGAAATCACATACTAGCACCTTTGCTAGGACATTGAGAAACTTAACTCCTATCATGCTAAACCGTAGTTCCGTAATTAGAATTTTTACAAAACGATATGCAGTAGAACCCCGTTATAACGACTTCGGTTTATAAGAAACCTCGCCTATAGCGTCGGATATTCTATGGTACCAATTAATTCCTCACTGTTAACCATAATATTATACTGCTCGGTTATAACAACACTCGTTCATAACGACACAAAATATTCAGTCCCTTTCATGACGTTATAACCGAGTTCGACTGTACATGGGGCCCCCGTCTGCTTGTACCGTCTTTTTTCTATGCAGAGGAGAATTAGTATCAATGGCGATACGAACAACAAAGAACACAAGGATTCAAAGTCACAAGAATCATCCTGCAGCATGTTTCGGCCTACAACGGCCATCCCAAGAAACCATTGAGTAATTAATGGGAAGTATTCATATTTACGTGCACGTAGAATTAACGGATAAAATATACACTGACACGGTGCGCGGTAGAAGTGCACAGCCATTGTTTTAAAATGTAGATTCCTCATTAAATCCGGGCACACTATGGCCCTGGGGTCGAGTCAGCCTCTAACAGAAATTAGTACCAGGAATATTTCCTGGGGGGTAAAGGCGGCCGGTGCGTAGGGCTGACAACCTTACCACCTTCATGTGCTGATCGTCTGAAAATTCTGGGAGCCTCAACCTCCTGGGACCCTAAGGACCTGTCCAGGCCTGTAATGGGACTGCTTTACCTTTACCTTATTAAATCACAACGTACAAAATATCTGCAGTGGTCAAACAGTGTGTGTGTGTGCGGATGTTATTAAGACGTGGATATTTATATGCTGAGTTATCTGACATGTACACAACTATCATATAAAATTTTAATATCGTTTTCATGTAATACGCCATCTAAATGTATGCGCCAGTTTTCGTAAAAATGGGTCGGTACGTGAATAGTAAGTTCTTGCTGTTTGTACACGTACTATACGCATCAGATATGTCAATTTTAAATGATGTTTGTATATATATACATATATATATATATATAAGAAGTAATATGTATGTACTTTCACCTTTGAGAAATTGTGCTGAAGTTTTAACGTACCTTTTCCCCCAATTATATAAAAAATGACTGTTGTTGAATGCTGTGGATTTATAAGGATTGTCCTGGCCCAGAAGGAAAGTCGAATTTCAAAATTCAGGCGTTGGGTTTACAGATACCCGCTGGTGGGATAGCAATTGCGCGTGACATGTTCCACTCTTGCGCTGATAACGAGAGAGCAAATGTAACTGATGCGGAGAGGATAGGAGTCTTGTCACTAATCGCAAGGCGTTTAATTCTTTCTGCTTCTTTAATACTGGAAACGGTTCATTTCCGGCGGAAGGAGAGAGCTAGCTATCCCCACCCTCCTGGGCCATAAAAGTTCACAGTGTCGGATTGTCTGAGCTTATCGTATAACGAGATGAAATGTCCGCACTTGCCCAGAGCGGTTCTTACAACAGCTGTACTGAAATAATGAAAATTCTGATTTCTTGCCGATATGACGCCGCGTCAATGGGTAATATGATCCCCGTACCCACCGACGCACTCATATATACCTACAAGAAAAATACATGCAGTGTACGTATAAACTTAACATTGAGGCGCGTTCGCGTACCCATTGTTGCTGTTGAAAAGCAATAAGCATTACATCTTTTGAGTATGTGTCTGGAGCCTTAGTTATCCAGCATGCAAAGCGCATGCGCCGTATTATATTGTCATCTGTGGCCTGTCCGGCTGTAACATATATTTCCGCATTGTCTCATAAACGGTACGATTTTCAGGAAAAAAAACTTTTGAACAAAAAATGCGTGTTTTGATTTTCCGTACTGATTTTATGTAAAAAATTTCTCGTTCTACGAAGAACTGAGCGAGGTACTATAAAAAATGTACACAGGTCTTCATGTAGAGTACCCGTTATTCTTGTCAGATATTAATCAAACATTAAATTTTTCGACAGATTTTCGACCGAATACCCCCTCAAATATCAAATTTTATGAAAATCCTTTTAGAGGGAGCCGAGTTGTTCCATGCGGACAGACGGACGGACATGACGAAGGTAAGAGTTGCTTTTCGTAAATTTGCGATAGCACCAAAAACGGAATCTGGTTACGTGAAACTGTTACTTGAAAAATAACGATTTCATTTATTTGCTAAGATACGAACTACTGAGTATGCACGAAGCGTATAACAAAAACCAGTTCGTCCCTGCAAGCAGGCTTTTCTAATAGATTAAAAATAATAAGTAGACTCTGCAAAAAGAAGGGAAAAGCGAACTGGGATTAGTGGGTAACAGAGATAGGGGATGGTGTATATAGAAATTCATGTACCACTTGAAGAGTTGTGGGGTAGGAGCATCAATTTGGGTTGGGGTGGGGTGGGGGATAATATGCTTAACTTAGGAAATTAAAATTCAAGATTAATGGAACTCGCAAATAAATAATTCTGAGAATACAGGAATGAGGATATATTTCAATCTATCCCATTCTTTTACAACAAATAAACTAGAGTAGAAAAACATTAATTCAAATTTCATGTACTGTGTCACGCGAATATTAAGTAGCTTCGAATTGTAGGATAATTCGAATGATACGTGGACTGGATCTGGAAGGAAACTGTCCGGGATTTCGCCACTACTTGCAAGAATGGAGTAAGGATTAAAAAAAAATGTGTCAGGGTGGCTGGAGTTCGCGTGTTGACTTCCGAAACAAATGGGACTGAAATTCCACACAAGCAATAAATTTAAAAAATAAAGGGACTGTAAGAAAGTGAAGTCGTCTCTGTCGACGCCACGTCACTGAAACCAAATAACAAACGCAGCCCCATATTGCGCGATTTCGCCGTACTTGTTCGGTTACCCCAAAAAAATCCTTCGCCTTTTGAGGAATCCAAAATCTTCTCACCGTATTCACAAAAAACAATCACCAAACTCTGTTCTGGGCAACATTAATTTCGTACACAACCTGCATATATAGATCCATGTTATTATTACCCTCCCATCTACTCCTAGGTCTTCCAACAAGTCTTTTTTCTAGGTTTCTGTGCCAAAATTTTCATGATATCCCCACTGCGTGCTACAATTTCAGCTTATGATATTAATTATGTACAGAGTACAAATGATGAGTTTCATAATTTGTACAGTTTTACGCAAACTCAAAATCTACCACCCTTTTAGGTCTAGGTATTCCCCTTAGTACCCTGTTCTCAGTCTCACTCAATACATGTTCTTGCGTTGATGTGAGAGACCAGTTTTTATACCCATACACAACTACGGGTAAAATATATTGATTTATATATTTTTGATAATATTGAAATAAGAACTTCTTAACCTTGATTTAAATCGATGTGGAATTAAAGTTACCATCATGGTGTAAAACACTGGGTTAGACCCAGCGAAATCAGGTCAAACAGGTGTGAAGGGTTCACACGGGAGGCCAAGCCCCAGCGGTGTGTAGGTTATAAATGTGCTGTGAAATGTGCAGGTGATTGTGACTGGTGAAATGGGAACGATGTGGAAGCAAAGTGCTGCTGTGGTCTATGTACAGCGCTATTGACATAACAGCGTCCATGGAATGTGGAGAAAAACTTGTGATAGTCGTCACTGAACACAGACGATGAATTTTATTCACCTGGCTGCCGGAGTACAGTGTTTGGTCCGGAAGGAAGTAACATGAGAACTGACGCAATTCTGTGACTCGTAGCGCCACAATTTGTCTTGTGTGACAATGCTGTCGGTAAAGCCGAGCTGCACCGCACATGTAGCACGCATAGAAATCAGAACCTGCTGAAATTCTTAAATAAAGGGAACATTTAGAAGAAATAGACGTGGATGTCACGATAATATTAAAAATTATCTTCAGAGGATTACAGTATGTGAGGCTGCGGATACACGCAGTCACCTTAGGAAGGTTTCCGCTGGCAGATTTTTGCGAAAAGGACAATGAATCTGTAGCATTTTAAAATTATGTCAGCTGTGGCTAACTCTAGAACAATTTGACGCTATCCATCCCGTTGTGTGTATCGACGTACACAAATAACACCCTGTATCCCGCCTGACACACCCTGTATGTATTATTATTTTTTCAAACACTACATGTTTCGATCAAGCCGAACATCATCAGGTGTCTGTTGATTCTGAAGGTAAAAATTTAAAATTCTGGGAGATCACACAAATGATATAACACGTGAAATATGAATTGTGTATTATGTATTGTTCGAGAAATCTCGCAAAACTTTACATTTTTACCTTTAGTTTTTAAGTTTTTGTATAAACAAACACCTGATGATGATCGGCTTCATCGAAACATGTAGTGTTTGAAAAAATAATAATATATACAGGGTGTGTCAGAAGGAACACAGTGTTATTTGTGTAATTCTAGAACTTTTCAAGGAAGAATCTCAACAATGTTTTCATTTATTTAATAACTTTTTTTCAGTTACGGAGGTTATGGGCGTATAAGACGAAGAAAAAGTAGGTTACAATAATATAATAATGGCATATTAAGTGCTGTCGTGGCATATTTTAGGCCTTATCCATGAGTATGTCTGTTGGTGTTGAAAGAACCGTGAGTAGTGGTCGGTATCGACTATTTCAGACGGAAGATTCGAAAACAGGATCTGCAAACACGAAGCACAAAACCTAAAGACTGCATCATGAGGCAGTAATTTAGGAGAAGTGAGCCACAGAGGAGGGCAGTCCCGGTGGGACTCTTAATTACTTGATCAAATGAGAGCGCCCCTCCACATCATAGCAGGGATTACAGAAATGAAGAAGAAAGATTAACGGTTATGTAGAAAGCAGTCGGAACACATGAAGAGGAATATATGGCGCTAGAAACAACATTCTGGAGGTTACTGTACGTTATGGACACTGTACGACAACTGACACAAAATTAAGACTGTATAACGCCACTTCAAAAGTGGCTTTGTGTTGTGGTAGCGAAATCTGGATCATAAGCAAGAGAGAGATCCAAAAATGGGAGATGCACAAGTGAGATTTTTAATACTGCTATTGGGACAATATTACACTGCCGAACGAACTCTAAGATCCGAAACAGACTGACAATAGACAATACAATGGAAGATTGGAAAGCACAGAAACTCTTCTGTGGTGATGGGTTTATGGACTTTATCCATCGTCCGAAGAGTAAAATATTAAAAAATTAAAATCACAACGTTTCGGAAGCTGGCTCTGCTTCCGTCCTCAGGTGAATGGAGGGGGAGAAGAGAAGAACACCTACTCTGTTGGGCCACTTAGACAGAGCTAGCTTCCAGCACCTCCAGAAGAACACCTACTCTGTCTAAGGGGCCCAACAGAGTAGGTGTTCTTCTCTTCTCCCCTTCCATTCACCTGAGGACGGAAGCAAAGTCAGCTTCCGAAAAGTTGTGATTTTAATTTTTTAATATTTTTAATATTTTACTCTTCGGACGATGGATAAAGTCCATAAACCCATCACCACACAATATTATACACCATTGTCAAAACCTTTTAGAATTTACAGAAACTCTTGTTAAATTTGCGCGATTTCGGGCTTCCGCCGCGACGTAGGTGAGATCTGCCCTCTTCTTGGGTATTACGCAGCGTTGCGTGTTAGTCCTGTACCGACGTTTCGGGACAACCTAACGGTTCCATCTTCAAGGGTCAAGAAGTCAAATAAGTCTTAGGCTTCTTTGACTTTTTGAACGTCGGTACAGGATTACCACTCGACGCTGCGTAATACCCCAGAACAGCGCAAATCTCTTGTTAAGTAAGTCACAGAGTTGAGGATGTGTTGACGTGAGCTTTCTGTAACTAATTATTTAATATGTAGGCGATAAATTTTGTTTAAAGCCGACCCCAGTGGCAACGCGGTTTAAGGCGTAGGTCTGCAGCCGAGCACTTGCTGGGATAGTGGGTTCGAATCCCACCGGGTTCATGGGGGTCTCGTGTGCAGTGTTTGTGTTGTCAGGTAGAGGTCTCTGCGACCGGCCGATCCCTCATCCAGAGGCTTCCTACTGACTGTGGTGTGTGTCTGATTGTGATCAAGTGAAAATAAACAACCTCGACACCTGCTGTGAACAAGTCGGTAGAAGGGGGAAGGACTACGAAACGAATTTTGTTTAACTAGTTGGTATTATCAGGATTTTACCCACTAGGAAATATACAAAATACAATTATATATTCTTAACTATATTGTAATGAACTTACTTTCCCTTAATAGAGTTGTGATTGCAGTTGCTCAGGTTCGTGGCCAGTGGCGAGCAATTTTAGCAGTTGCGTTTGGTTCTGGTATCAGATAATTACTTGTTTATTTCCTTCATTAACTTCCATTAGTTCGCACGGAGTATTTTGTTGTGTACGCTTATTGTCATGCGAGCTATAGACAGACTGAGAATATGGCAGGATAACATTCAGATAGATCCTAATGAAAAGTGTGTAATGAATGTGATCTTTCATATAAACTCAAGAGCCACCCATTTGCGGACATATGTTTATATAAATTTTTTCTTTGTTTCGATGTGAAGAACCCACCCTTGATGTCAAAGCATTTTAGATACGTCCTGTATAAAATATATGTGATTACATGTAATTTAACCTAGTGCAAGCTGAACATAGCTTATCCTCCACATTTCTTTGTATTCCACTCTAGCTATGGGGCACACGGTGACTGAGGCAATACGCTACAAACAGGAAGGTTGCGGGTTCGATTCCCGATGGGTTCTTTCAGATTTTAATTGACTTAACCCTTCCCGCCTCACTATGGTCCTGGGGTCGACTCAGCCTGTAGCAGAAATGAGTACCAGAATATTCCCTGGGGGTAAAGGCGGCCGGTGCGAAGGGCTGACAACCTTACCACCTTCTTGTGCCAATTGTCTTGAAATCTGGGAGCCTGGAACTTATAGAGCCCTCAGGGCCTGTCCGGACCTGTACAGGGATTGCTTTACCTTTACATTTACCCTTCTAGATATATTAAATTAGTGTTATTGGATGATTATTAACCCTTTAAAGACGAAGCGTATCTGTTTTATATAAGGACTCAGTGCGTACCGCGCTGTAAACACTCTCCACTTCGGTTATAAAAACCAGTCCCTTAATGTTCTATAAGGCAAAAGTTGCTGTTTGTTCTGAGATCCGTACAAAACACATAAACGCAATGTGGGCACCACGTAGAATTTTTTAATGTTAAACCTGGTGGTACGTGAAATTACCGCTAGGCTTTCAAAGGTTAAGGGCATGCAGTTGTCTTCTGTTATTAATCTTAATACTCATGTTTATATAAGGTGCTGTGTACTTAGTTGCGCGTTTGGCTACATTCCCTTCCAATATGTGAAGAATAAATTCATTTTGCAGTTTTCTTTTCTCTTGAATTCTGTCCCAAGTTACAACTTGAGTTACCCCAGCTGCAACAAGTTGTAGCTGGGGTAACTTTACCTTCTTCCATTTACATGTCATCCATAACCATACACAAATAGCAATGTTAACATAAGAAATGTACATTAGTTGCCAGATAAATGTGTAACAACGTGCAATATTTGAAACATTGTCACATGAAGTGCTGTTCACATAGGACGATGAAAATAAAAAAAACTGACCCAAGGTACAGTACCCTTCACTATACGATTAATTCATAGGTTTCGAGGTAAATGTCTCAAAAACTTTCAGAAATGTCTGTACATTAAGCATTTGTACTTTAACCCCTGACATCTGTCCATAATGCTGAGGCATATGCTTTCAGGTCCCCTATAATTTGAAATGGCGGGATGCTTTTCTGACTTTATTGGCATGCGCTTTGTCGAGCCTATATTTCGAAGGCTGTGCACATTACAGAACACGCGAGGTAGTAAGGAAAGACAAATCTACCTTGAATAAATCTTTGTAGCAGACCGAAGAAACTGGAACAATTTGTCTTAAAATGTAACGTAAATTAATAACAGATAGACACACAATGTACTTGGAAACGCACGATACCCAATTCTGGAACCGAGAAATTAATATCGCAGTGCTCAGTGGAACGGTGGAAGCAGGTAGCAGCAGTCCTGCTACGCGACAGATATACGACTTGACGTAATGCCTTGACTTATTTGCACATGACTTAGCTGTAAAGCATTGAAGGGGGATCACAATTCCTAAACCTAACCTATAAATTCACCTTGTCTTGCAATACTTCTTTGCTTCCTGACTGTTATTTGCCTTAGATTCTGTTCCTTGTCTGTACTTCACGGGCCTGTTGTTTGCTGTTACTTAGTAGAAGAACTAGTCTCTTGCGACGTACAAGAGAATCTTTTGATTTATTTCTCTATCAACATTCTCTCTCCTTTTCCCCTCTATAGTGAGTCCAAACTTTGCTGGTGGGGGGTCAGTTAAGGGGCGAGGTGTTCATGTTTACATTGATTTTAACCGTGTCATGGAGGAACAAATACAGTGACATGATGGAGACAGGACAAGTTTCCTTTTTGCTGATTTTTCCTCGTATGGTTATAAGATTTTTGTTAATGTATTCTTAGTATTTACTTTGTTTGTAGGGTTTGGTCTAAAATGGTGTCATATATTGCGGTTGCATCCTCCGGTGAGATGCGAAAAATGTTAACGGGGTTTTGTAATCTTGATATTAAGATTATGCTGCTAGAGGTCACTTTATCTTTCTTAGAGGTCACTCCGTCTCTGCTAGAGGTCACTCCATCTTTGCTAGAGGGCACCCCATCTCTGAGTTTTTAATTTCCTACCATCAGGTGTGCCAGCATTGACGTCACATGTACGTACGAAGAGATCTGTACAAGAGTTAATTCACGTAGGACCTTGAAATTTTACGTAATAGCAGAATTTGGAATATAATTTAGAAATTTTTCAGTTATCTTTTGTACCATATGGGGCACCAACAATGGAACCGACAGATTTACGCAGTGATATTTACCTTGCGGTTGGTTGTCAATCGTTACCGAATCACTGGGTCTAGGCACGTTAAGTTATACAAAGACTTAGGGGTAGATGGTACGATAATATTAAAATGGATTTTCAAGAAGTGGAATGAGGAGGCATAGACTGGATTGATCTGCCTCAGGATAGGGACAGGTGGCGGGCGCTTGTGAATGCGGTAACGAACCTTCGGGTTCCATAAAATGCGGGGAATTTCTTGATTAGCTGATGAACTATTAGCTTGTCAGGAAGGACTCTGCTACATGGCGGTATAAAGAGTGGCATAAAACAAAACTGTGTACACTTGTTGCAGTAACGTCACTTCCTGGTGCTTCTGTTTGCGGTTGAGTGCGTCACGTTAAGTTTGGAACTAAGAAAATTCCCTTCATTAACAGAGTACGTTCGTGTGCGTCACAGCTGGTTTAACACGATTTTTGGATTCCCCAGCCCGTTTCTAATTATTATACAGGCAAACACAACTTATGTTTTGTTGCGTGTATAATAATTAGAAACAGTGCTGCTTTAAAAACCGTCGTAGTGCGTGTGTTAAGTTAATGCTCGCTGTTGTTGAGGTGGTGGGAGTCGACGGAAGAGCAATAAAGGAGATCGTGGGGGTGGGTAGGAGATGAGCTGCCGGATTCTCTCTCTTCCCTCATCTAAAACCAAATCTGCTACCTGTTGCATTGCGGGTTGCAGGGGTGCAGGGTGAGAGAGAGAACGTGACGTGTTAGCAGTTGGTTAGTTGGAGCTATCCATCCGGCTGCAGAAACAAGGGGAAGCGAAGTGGCTTTGTCATTAAGGCCACATTCATACTTCCTCGCTTCACGCAGTTCGTAGAAATGTTGAGACGCGGAGAGCCCCGGGCACGTCCGGGAAGGATGTTACGACATGTCTCACGTTTGTTCTCTTATCTTTCCGTTTTCCTTCCTAATTCCCTTTCTTCTTTCCTCCTCTTTCTTTCTTTCTTCTTTTCTTTCTTTCTTTCTTCTTTTCTTTCTTTCTTTCTTCTTTTCTTTTCTTTCCTTTTCTTTTCCTTTCTTTCCTTTTCTTTTCTTTCTTTCCTTTTCTTTCCTCCTCTTTTCTTTTCTTTCCTCCTCTTTTCTTTTCTTTCCTCCTCTTTTCTTTTCTTTCCTATTTTCTTTCCTCCTCTTTTCTTTTTTCTTTTTTCTTTCCCCCTCTTTTCTTTTCTTTTCTTTTCTTTTCTTTTCTTTTCTTTTCTTTTACTTCTTTGTTTCTTTCGCTCTTTCTCGTGTCGTGCGTTTTTAGAAGCATACCGTGAAAACTACAACTTTTATAGAAACATACCGTGAGAACTAAAGCTTTTATAGAAACATACCATGAAAACTACACCTTTCATAGAAGCACACCTTGAAAACTACAATATTATACAAGCATACCGTGAAAACCACAACTTTTATACAAGCATACCGTGAAAACTACATCCTTTATAGAAGCATACCTTAAAACTACAATATTATAAAAGCATACCGTGAAAACTACATCTTTTATAGAAGCACACCTTGAAAACTACCATATTATACAAGCATACCGTGAAAACTACATCCTATATAGAAGCATACCTTAAAACTACAATATTATACAAACGTACCGTGAAAACCACAACTTTTATAGAAGCATACCGTGAAAACTACAACTTTTATAGAAGCATGCTATAAAATTACAACTTTTATAGAAGCATACTCTAAAACTATAACCGTTATAGAAGCATACTTGTGAAACCTACAGCCTTTATAGAAGCATACCTTGAAAACGGCAGCCTTTGTAGAACCGTATCGCTGGAAACCAGAGCGTTGGTAGAAACATACGGTGAACACCATGGATTTTGAAACTTGTCGCAATCACACGCCGGGTCAAGTGTTCATTAAATGATGATGAACACATCTCAAAGCGTCTCATGTCTGCCCCCACATCAACGTTCCTCTCTCTCTTAGTTTGTTTCGTTTTATGTACAGTGCAATTCCTGACTACGGCCCGGCCGTATAGTAAGGATCTGCACTTCATTAGACACATGTATCATGCCTTGGAATTGACGGTTGAGAATTCCGACATGTAAAAGCTTGGAGATAATATTAAAATGATTCTAAGTGAAATATTTTTCCATAATGTAACCTAATTGAACTGGCTCACAATAAGGCACAGTGTTCTACTCTTTCGTTTATATTGCTTATGCTTCCAGTTATGACTGTCAGAGATACAGCTATGTGAGTAATTTAAATCGTTAATTGGTTATTTCACTATTCGTTACTCTTCGAAAGGTTTATTTATTCACTCATGCGTTTGTACGTCACACTGTCCCTTTCTTACCTCTCCACATATCTCCTGTCTTTATACCATTAACCCTTTAAAGACGGAACATGTCTGTTTTATATAAGGACTCAGTGCGTACCGCGCTGTAAACACTCTCCACTTCGGTTATAAAAACCAGTCTCTTAATGTTTTATAAGGCAAAAGTTGCTGTTTGTTCTGAGATCCGTACAAAACACATAAACGCAATGTGGGCACCACGTAGACTTTTTTAATGTTAAACCTGGTCGTATGTGAAGTTACCGCTAGGCTTTAAAAGGTTAATGCCATAATATTCTACAGTTTGGTTTTTTAAATTAGTAAATACTTAATTCTTAAAGCTGAATATGTTAGTATTAATTTTGTTTTACAGGTTTTGCAGTTCATGTTTGTAAGCTATAGTAAAATATCACGTATCATAGCCATAGAAAACACGAAATACAATCATATTTACCTGTGAGTATCCTAATGTCCTACTGAACGTGTATTAATCGTGTTGTGGCCCCCCTTTCTCCTTCCATTTGCCATAGAATGCGCCCCCCCCCTCACAACTCAGTGCGACGCTGCCAGCCCCGTCTTAAGTCCGAGACGCCATGTTTTGGTCGCGTTGATCACCGCTCGTGGCCGTAACTCAGGCTTTGTGGCTCTTGGAAGCTGCGAGCATGCAACCCGCAACACGTGTAGCCACCAGATAAAGAGACGTGCAGTGATCTGCCGCCACAACACGGCGATGCTTTAAAACCGATTTATCGAATGTTTCGTGGAAAGTCTCTGAGAAATGCACTGGATATCGTCTATGTTTAATGGAACGGAATGAGGACTATGTTTTCAGGTACGTTCGCGTGGTAGCGAGAAGCGTCTGTTAGCTTCGTGACGCCCGGCATTCTGTCCGCATATATCAGCGAGCCTGCCTCTGGACAGATTTTCGTGAAATTTGGTATTTGGGACTTATATGAAAATTTGTCGAGAAAATCTAGATTTGGTTATAATCGGACCAAAATAAGGGGCATTTTGCATGAAGACTTAAGTACGTTTTATTGTTGCCGGCGACATACATTCGCCATAAAAGCATTGTTGTGGAACATTCAGTTTATATAGTGTTGACAAGGGCTTATTAATACACACATGAGTTACTGCTGCATTTCTGTTGCAACAGTGTTTAACCCTTTAAAGACGAAACGTATTCTGTCTAATATAAAGACTCAGTGCGTACCGCGCAGTAAACACTCTCCACCTCAGTTTAAAAAAACCAATCATTTGATAACGTGTAAGGAAAAAGTTGCAGATTGTTTCCAGATAAGTACAAAACACATAAACGCAATATGAGCACCTTGGAGAATTGATTAATGTTAAGCCTGGTGGTACGTCAAGTTACTGCTAGGCTTTAAAAATTTAAGCAAATGCACCATAATGTTACGTTCTGGGTACATTGTCTGTGCTGCCAATATTCTTTACGTGAAGTCTTCTGCTAACAGCCTTGTATAAACCCTTTTGTTCGTATCCGTCACATAAAAATTCCATGAGTATATTTTATTTATAAAACTGTAATGTGTAAAACACCTGCCAACTTTCAGTTAATTGTAGTTAAATACGTGGTGAATATTCAACGGGGAAATCTGACACGTGCCTCTTCTAGCTACGGTTTCCACATATAAGTGCGCCAGTGATCCTCTCTTATGAACGGTAGCTTATGGGGGACACTGAAAGTTACTGTCTCACTGGAAGATCATGCCATAAACTTGGAGAGTTAATGGAAGACAAGACAACCACTATAAACACCATCACCTTTACGCCGATGACCATAACCACCATGACCATGACCATGACAATCACCGCTGTCACCACCATCACCCCTATTACGGACACATTACGGCAAATCCCATCTGTATATTGCGTTTCCCGTAGAAGTTGTTGCATCTGGGATTATGGACGTTGTTTTGATGACCCTGTATAGTGACAATCTACAGGAGTACACCTACAGGAGGCATTTATGTATTTAACCTTTTAAAGCCTAGCGGTAACTTTACGTACCACCAGGTTTAACATTAGAAAATTCTACGTGGTGCCCACATTGCGTTTATGTGTTTTGTACGGATCTCAGAACAAACAGCAACTTTTGCCTTATAAAACATTAAGAGACTGGTTTTTATAACCGAAGTGGAGAGTGTTTACAGCGCGGTACGCACTGAGTCCTTATATAAAACAGATACGCTTCGACTTTAAAGGGTTAAGATAGGTATATATGTATATATATTATAAATACCTTATCTTACTATCTTAAATGCATTTTTGAGATTTTGAGTACCTTATTTATTTTGGTGTTCATTTCTTCCAGACAAACTAAATGTTCCTAAGACTACTGAAATATACACAACACTGAACAGAGATGGACTTTATAATTGCTTACACACTTAAAGGTTAAATGCGCGTAAAGTTTAACTACTTTTCTTCCTATGGACGATTTTTAAGAAAACCGATAGCGTTCCATTTCAGGTGCATATCACGTAGGAATTTTATTGGATTTATACAGACTTTTGTTATTTGTTTCCAGCACATGATAGTGTGAATCTTCCGTGCCTTATTCCATCAAAATCGATGCAGACGTGGTCATAAGTTGTATAAAATACACAGACAGACACTGCACTTCGCTTCATGTTGCTTATAAAGAGAAGCACTCTGCCAGGATGTTTATGATTCCCAAGAAATAAGCTAGTCCTGTCGAAGCTTTGAATGAATAACTGACAGTGCAGTAGAAACTTTCAGCCTTACAGTGGCAAGCAAAGTGGAGACTCTAGTCAGTATTTTAAAATCCACTTTTGAATACTGTTTGGGAACACAATATCTGCACCCCTTGCGGATCATCCTTTTATGCGTCTCGTAGTGGGTGCAAGTCAATAGCATAAGGTAGGATAACCGCACCGTTCTCTGGAGTATAAGAGACGTCAAATTCACTTGTCAACGTCTGGGACTGAAGCGGCAGGTAGATTCAACGTAAAGACGTAACTTGTATGTATCTTCGGACTTGAAAGTAAGTCTGTTACAGAAAGTAAAAGTGTGGGTGAAAGGCTAACACCTTTTGCTGAAAAAGAAGTACTGCAACTTCCATACGACACGTGAGGACTCAGATTCTAAACGTGCCGAACGAAATTTTTATGAGTTTCAATATTTCGCGTCATATCTTAATAAACAGGCGTCTAAGATCTGCATTCCACGGATATATTTGAGTTTACGTTGGTAGGTTTGATGGTCGATTTCTTCCACAAATATTTACCTCGGTCTAGAGAAAAAAGAAGACGAAGAAAATTAATGACTTGTTTGTACAATTTCCATATGGGTGACTTCCAGGAAACCGTTACTGCATAAAGATTTAAAATTAGTGAGGAACCCTTTTTGAAAATTCAGTGCGCAGTATGACATATGTCGAAGCGTCCTGATAGTGAACGCCATCTATTCAGACTGCAGATAGCTTCGTCCCCTTACTTACTTACTTGCTAACTAGCTAGCTAGCTAGCTAGCTAGCTAGCTAACTAACTAACTAACTAACTAACTAACTAACTAACTAACTAACTAAACTAAACTAAGTAACTAACTAACTCCATGGAGCAGAGGCCTTCTTGAGAATCTAACAGTTTCTCAGCTAGTCAAGAAATTCCCCACATTTTATGGAACCCGGAGGTTCAGTACCGCATTCACAAGAGCCCGCCACCTGTCCCTATCCTAAGCCAGCTCAATCGAGTCCGTGCCCTCATCCCACTTCTTGATGATCCATTTTAATATTATCCCAAAGCTCATATCCCTTTTCCGTAGCTGGGGTCGTACCAAAGAATCGGTCCACGTCCGAGGCTTTGTGGGCTGTTTCGTAACATCATAATTTTTACGGTGAGGAACTGTTAGCCCCTCGCCCAACCCCAAGCTGGAGGATCACCCCTTGTCGGCTGTCCGCGACTGCTTATTCAATGCATTCGCAGCTACCCTCCATAACTGGAGGCCGTTCCTCCATCCGCAACCTGAGGACGCGCCATGTCGTGGTGAAAGGGACCCACTAAACACGGACGGCGTCCCTACGAACGGATATCAGAACAGGTCCCACATGTCTGGTGCAATTAGTGTTGTGGTTTCATCTTATCGTGTGAAGATATTTTACTTAAGAACGCGTTTTGTAGGCTCAAGTTTGTCGGATCTAACCTCAAATATTCGGATCATCTCTGCTTTTGTAACTGCTGATTTAAAAGCTTTTCATATGTGGTATGTATGTTTATGATATATCACTGCACCAAACACCCATGACTACCTACCCTACTAACTATTGCAATCAAACCCGAAGCTGACGTAAATTCGCACTGTCGCCATGATGTTATTTTACGTTTTAAAAATATTTACTTTAACAAAATTGCTTTTTCTTCAAAATCTATCACCGTACACAATTTACGAACCTTATAACAACTGTCAATAGAGTGTCTCCCTTCCCAAAACTTCACATGTCCGCCATGTTGTTATTAACTATATTAACCCTTTAAAGACGAAGCTTATCTGTTTTATGTAAGGACTCAGTGCGTACCGCGCTGTAAACACTCTTCACTTCGGTTATAAAAACCAATCTCTTAATGTTTTGTAAGGCAAAAGTTGCTGTTTGTTCTGAGATCCGTACAAAACACATAAACGCAATGTGGGCACCACGTAGAATTTTTTAATGTTAAACCTGGTGGTACGTAAAGTTACCGCTAGGCTTTAAAAGGTTAAATTAAAACCTACGCGTTTGCCTGTCACGTAATGCCTGTGTACTGCGTTGTTTTTGAAGGCGTGAACTGTCGGCGGTCCGGGCCTGCACAGAGAGTTCACGCCTCCAGTACACAGTCAACAGCACATTCTCACTCAAGTATAAAGTGCAACCTTAGTGTAACGGTAACAAAACGTTCTCCCTGAAGATGACCCAGCAGGGTCGAAACATGTAGGAGTGTGTTACGATTGATGATAAAACTCTCTGTGCATTTGTTTGTGATTAGTGTTTTTGTACCAAATCTAATGTCAATAGCGTTCGCAACAAACACAATTATAGCTAAAAATGGAGGTAAAGTTAAAATTAAAATTCTGCACTGTAGCTTACAGGCACTATGTTGTTCATCGTGAGATTCATCAGATTCAGATGAACTTTCACTGTGGGTTTCAAGCGAGATGCAATTCATCACCAATAATCACAAGTTTTGGATTCTTGTTGAAAACGGTAAAAGCCTTGGGTTTGTATGGTGCATGCACCAATATTCCAGGTTGCCAAAGTGTGGCGTCGTCCTGTTGGTGGTGCACGTGAGGAACTCGGGTGAGGCTATGGTTGGAGTGCAGGAACCAGTGAACAGACCAACCACGTTCTACCAGCAACAAAAGTACATGTGCACGCGTTTGTCTTTTGTTTTGCTATTCTATTGAGTGCGTGCTCGGTATGAAAAATGTAAAATTCTGTCGTTAGGTTTAAAAATGGGTAGCAGCAATAGAGTTCACAAAAGGCCCCATTTTAGACCGCATCTAATTCGCTACTGATTGCCGGGCTACTTACCTAGGCTCTGTGACCAGGTCATGTTTTAAATGGTAACTGAATGTAAAATAAGATTAAATCCTGCATAATGACGTCAGAACGTCGTAATAGAATCTGCCTGAAAGAAAAATCACAAAGAGCTGTTACATAAGAGTATAAACAACTACCTGGCTGAGATTCGAACCCTTGATCATCTGAATACGAATCAGGAATATTTATCAAAGAGTAACTACATGTTTAGCGCTTTGAATATTGCCTGTGCTGATACAGAATATCTGCTATGTTGAAAAAATTGAACCAAAAATTTTTTTTGCGATATAAATGCGTGTGAAGAACAATGGATATAAGTCACTGCTTTGTGTGGATAAATAAAACGTGGTGAGAAAATGATACAAACATCTGTGGCTGAAGTCTTAGCAATGCTTCAACGGAGATGCAATGGAGGAGCCTGTCTTTCAGTGAGGCAAACCACCGTAACGTCTTTCTTATTTTTTAATGACGGGGTATAACCTTCAACAATTGCTTCTATTTTCATCTCAGCTTTTCTCGCAGTTAATACTCAGCATGTGTTCAAATAACTCAGGGAAAATAAAGTAGGCATCAGATTGAGTAAGGTTCGGTGAACAGGTGGCGTCTAAATGGATTAGGTGCCTCGCAAGGCTTATGTATAAGGGAAAACAGGGTGCACAACATTTCATTAAACACGTGGATTACACCCCCCTTTAAGGGGGAATTTAAAGAAAGTGTGCTATAGGCTAGTATAGACGTGTGTCTCTAGAGGGTGTACCATTGACAGTTACCGACGGCCTTAGACATATTTGTATAGAGGGATGTCTCTGTAGGTTTTATTGCTGGCAAGTTTAGAAAAGAGTACCTACTGGGAGGGGGCATTTTATGTTTAAAAATTCAAAGCAGTGTCATCATGTTTCATGTTTCGTAACATCAGACGTCATTATCAAATCCATCAACATCATTATGCGTCTCCCAGAGACACGACAGACATTTGCTTCACATGTGATAAGTTTGGTTCAGATCAGTCAAACAAAACTCTACTTTACAGAAAGAACACTGTACGTTCCCGCTTATGTTTGGGGATTCTAGGGACGGTTCACGACTGACAGCACGTGGAAATCGGACCGTACGTTCGTAAGTTTGGCTACGATTTGATCAAAACTTCCGCGTACTTTCCATAAAAATTGAAGTATTTTTTTTAAGTATCTCCAATCCCATGAAGGAATTTTCGTGAACATTTATACCTCGGAAACAACGCGCACAACCTACAAATTTTCTTCTAAGTTTCACTGATTTCGGTCAAGTTATAAGGACACTTCGTACGAAGAAAAATGTACATCGTTCCATGTATGTCGGCTGCCAATGGAGGGATACTCGAGAAAATTCATACCCGGCATTCGACGCTCTCGCGTTGCGTAATGTAAAAAATTTATTGCGATTGGTCGGTAATTAAACTTGAACATCGAAAGGTTTTCTCGACCTATGTCGACTCCAGTTAGAGACACCGTCATGAAACTTCCTAGCCGTGACGCAACGCATCTTCCAAGTTTAACAAGGGCACCTTATTTGAAGACGGATGCACTTTTCCGTCTGCATCTAGGCTATTACCGAAGGAAATCTCGAGAAGATAAATAGGCCTACTTGGTATGCGAATATTAGGTCTTACATACGTTAGAATTTCTTTCCAGTTCGGTCGATAATTAACTTGAAGACCGAAGTGTTCTGTCGCCCGTATCCCGGATAAGCTCCTTATCCGGGATACGGGCGAGGTCAAACAAAAAAATTAAATGGAAACAAGTGTACCTTTCAGCCTGTCTGAAAGCAACCAAGAGAAGGATTGTGGACAATGTGAGATGTTTCAGCGACATCACTGCAATTGGAGGCTATATACAGACGAAAAACTGCTTTAGCCTCCCAGTAAACAGCCCTTCGTTACAGATCGATTTCAACCAAACTTGCACTGTTTGTAGCGCATTCGTGGTCAGTGCTACATGTGACGTTTGATCTATATCAGTCCAGTGGAAGACGAGGTAGTGACGAAAAGCCACTTTGGCTTTCCAGTAAATAGTCCTTCATTACAGATCGAATTCGACGAAACTTGCACAGTTTGTAACGCATGCGCTGTGAGTGACAGACGTGACATTACAGTTAATCACTCGAATTAAAGAGGAGATAGGAAGAAAAACTACTACGGCTTCCGACGAAAATGCCATTTATCGACCGAAATCGACCAAACCTGCACTATTTGTAGCGAAGGCACGGTGAGTGATAGGTGTGACTTTTGAGTTAAATAGGACAAATGGAAGGCGAGATAGGAACGCACAGCTACTTCAGCTTCCACGTAAAGTGAACTTTGTTCCTAAACGATTTCGAAAAAAAACTGCATTTTTGTAGCATATGCGCGGTGAATACCGTGTGTGATATTTACGTCACCCCACTGCAACACAAGGCGACATAGGTAACAAAAACGTTCGGTCTCACGAGTAAAGGGCTCTTCATTACTGACCGATTTCAACCTACCTTCCACTGATTGTAGCGCATGCGTAGAGAACGTCATGTACCATATTTCAGTCACCCCACTGCAATGCCAGGGGAAAAAATTTGGAGAAGCTGGTTACGCCTCCGGAGTAAAGTACCCTTCATTACTGACCAATATAGACCAAACTAAGTCAGCTTGTAGAGGATGGCCAGGGAGTGCACGGTGTGCTATCTCTGTCACCCCTCTACAATGCAAAGGAGAGAGGTTGGAAAAACTGGTTAGGCGTCAAGAGTAAAATACCCTTCATTACTGACCGATGTAGACCAAACTTCGTCAACTTGTAGAGGATGGCCAGCGAGAGCATGGGGTGCTGTCTCTGTCACCCAGCTACAAAGCATGGGGAGACACGTTGGAAAAATTGGTTAGGCGTCTAGAGTAAAGTATCCTTCATTACTGACCGATGCAGAGCAAACTTGCCTAGCTTGTAGAGGATAGCCAGGGAGTGCATGATGTGATATCTCTGTCACCCCGTTGCAGTGTGAGGGGAGATAGTTTGGAGAGACTGGTTAGGTCTCTGGAGTAAAGAACACTTCATTACTGGCCAATGTAGACCAAACTTGCTTAGCTTGTAGACAATGGCCAGGGAGTGCACGGTGTGCTGCCCCTGTCACCCACCTAAAATGCGGGTGGAGATAGGTTAGAAAAACTGGATTGGCCTCTAGATTAAAGTACACTTCATTACTGACAGATGTAGACCAAACTTGCTTAGCTTCTACAGGATGGCCAGTGAGTGCATTATGTACTGTCTCTGTCACCCCGCTACAATTCGGGGATAGATAGGTGGCAAAACAGGTTAGGCCTCGTGAGTAAAGTACCCTTCTTACTGACAGATGTAGAGCAAACTTGCATGGCTTGTAGAGGATGCACAGGGAGTACATGGTGTAGAGTCTCTTTCACCCCGCTACAGTGCGCAGGGAAGTAGGTTGCAAAACTGGTTTGGTGTCTACAGTAAAGTACCCTTCATTAGTGACAGATGTAGACCAAACTTTCTTGACTTTTATTACATTCTAGAGGATGGCCATGGAGTGCATGGTGTGCTGTCTCTGTCACCCCGCTTCAATACGGGGGGAGATAGGTTGGAAAAACTGGTTAGGTCTCTAGAGTACACTACCCTTCACTACTGACAGATATAGACCAAACTTACATGCCTTCTAGAGGATGATTAGGAAGTGCATCGTGTGATGTCTGTCACACCCCGCTACAATGCGAGGGGAGATAGGTTGGAGGAACTGGGTAGGCCACTAGAGTAAAGTACCCTTCACGACTGACCGATGTAGACCAAATTTGCTTACCTTATACAGAATGGTCAGGGAGAGCATCATGTGTTGTCTCTGTTACACCGATAGGGGAGATGGGTTGGTAGAACTGGTTAGGCGTGTAGAGTAAATTACCCTTAATTACAGACCGATGTACACGGAACTTGCTTAGATTCTAGAGGATCGCCATGGAGTGCATGGTGTGCTGTCTCTGTCACCCTGCTTCACTGCGAAGGAGATGGATTGGAAAAACTGGTTACGTCTCTAGAGTCCAGTACCCTTCATTACTGACCGATATAGACCAAACTTGCATGCCTTCTAGAAGATGGCTAGGAAGTGCATCGTGTGATGTCTCTCTCACCCCGCTACAATGCGAGGGGAGATAGTGTGGAAAACCTAGGTAGGCCTTGAGAGTAAAGTACCCTTCATTACTGACAGATGTAGACGAAACTTGCCTAGCTTGTAGAGGATAGCCGGCGAGTGCCTGGTGTGCTGTCTCTGACACCACGCCTCAATGCGAGGGGTGATAGGGCGGAGAAACAGGTTAGGCCTCTGGAGTAAGTACCCTTCATTAGTGACCGATGTAGACCAAACTTGCATGGCTTTTAGAGGATGGACAGGGAGAGCATGGTATAGTGTCTCTGTCACCACGCTTCAGTGCGAGGGGAGATAGGTTGAAGAAACTGGTTTGGTGTCTACAATAAAGTACCCTTCATTACTGACAGATAAAGACCAAACTTTCTTGACTTTTAGAGGATGGTCATGGAGTGCACGGTGTGCTGTCTCTATTACCTCGCCTCAATGCCGGGGATGATACGGCGGGAAAACTATTTAGGCCTCTAGAGTAAAGTACTCTTCATGACTGACCGATGTAGACCAAACTTGCCAAGCATGTAGAGGATAGCCAGGGAGTGCAAGGCGTGCTGTCTCTGTAACCCCAGTACAATGCGGGGTTAGATAGATTGGAAGAAATTGTTAGGCGTCTCGAGTAAAGTGTCCTTCATTACTGACCAATTTAGACCAAACTTGCTTAGCTTGTAGAGGTTAGCGATGGAGTGCAGGGTCTGCAGTCTCTGTCACTCCGCTACAATGCGGGGGGTGATAGGGCGGAAAAACTGGTTAGGCGTCTAAAGTAAAGTACCCTTCGTGACTGACCGATGTAGAAGAAAGTTGCTTAGCTTGTGGAGGATGGCCAGAGAATGCACGGTGTGCTGTCTCTCTCACCGACCCAAAATGCGGGGGGTGACAAGGCGGAAAGACTGGTTAGGCGTCTAGAGTAAAGTACCCTTCGTGACTGACCGATGTAGAAGAAAGTTGCTTAGCTTGTGGAGGATGGCCAGAGAATGCACGGTGTGCTGTCTCTCTCACCGACCCAAAATGCGGGGGGTGACAAGGCGGAAAGACTGGTTAGGCGTCTAAAGTAAAGTACCCTTCGTGACTGACCGATGTAGAAGAAAGTTGCTTAGCTTGTGGAGGATGGCCAGAGAATGCACGGTGTGCTGTCTCTCTCACCGACCCAAAATGCGGGGGGTGACAAGGCGGAAAGACTGGTTAGGCGTCTAGAGTAAAGTACCCTTCGTGACTGACCGATGTAGAAGAAAGTTGCTTAGCTTGTGGAGGATGGCCAGAGAATGCACGGTGTGCTGTCTCTCTCACCCACCCAAAATGCGGGGGGTGACAAGGCGGAAAGACTGGTTAGGCGTCTAGAGTAAAGTACCCTTCGTGACTGACCGAGGTAGAAGAAAGTTGCTTAGCTTGTGGAGGATGGCCAGAGAATGCACGGTGTGCTGTCTCTCTCACCCACCCAAAATGCGGGGGGTGATAGGGCGGAAAGACTGGTTAGGCGTCTAGAGTAAAGTACCCTTCGTAACTGACCGAGGTAGAAGAAAGTTGCTTAGCTTGTGGAGGATGGCCAGAGAATGCACGGTGTGCTGTCTCTCTCACCGACCCAAAATGCGGGGGGTGACAAGGCGGAAAGACTGGTTAGGCGTCTAGAGTAAAGTACCCTTCGTAACTGACCGATGTAGAAGAAAGTTGCTTAGCTTGTGGAGGATGGCCAGAGAATGCACGGTGTGCTGTCTCTCTCACCCACCCAAAATGCGGGGGGTGATAGGGCGGAAAGACTGGTTAGGCGTCTAGAGTAAAGTACCCTTCGTGACTGACCGAGGTAGAAGAAAGTTGCTTAGCTTGTGGAGGATGGCCAGAGAATGCACGGTGTGCTGTCTCTCTCACCCACCTAAAATGCGGGGGGTGATAGGGCGGAAAGACTGGTTAGGCGTCTAGAGTAAAGTACCCTTCATTACTGAACGACTGCAAACTAGCTTGCACTGCAGTTAGCGCATGCGCAGGGAGTGGACTGTGGCATATTTCAGTAAACTCACTGCAATGCGAGAGGAGATACGGACGAAAAACCGTTTCAACTACAAGAGTAAAGTACCCTTCATTAGTAGGCGACTTATACCTAACTGGCAACATTTTTAGGGCGTGCGCAGGTAGTGCCATTTCGCATATTTCAGTTACCGCATTGTAATACGAGTTGAGATAAGGAACAACTGTTTCGGTCTCCAGAGTAAGGAGTCCTTCATTACTGACCTATTCGAACCTAACTTGCACCAAAGGTATGGCATGCGCAAGGTGTGCCACATGGCATATTTCAGCCACACGACTGCAATGGCAGGGGAGATACGCACGAAAAACTCTTTCGGCCGCTAAAGAAAAGTGCCCTTCATTACTGACCGATTTCGACCTAACTTACAGTGCTTATAGAGCATGCGTAATCAGTGCCATGTGTCACGTTTCAATTACACAACTGCAATGTGAAGGTAGATACGGACGTGAAACTGTCGCGGCATCAAGAGTAAAGTGCCCTTCATTACTGACCGATTTCGGCCTAACTCTTACTGCTTCTAGCGCATGCGCAAGAAGTGCAATGTCGCATATTTCAGTTACCCCTTTGCAATGCCATGGGAGATAGCGACGATAAAATGTTTCGGCCTGATGAGTAAAGTGCCCTTTATTACTGTAGGATTTGAACCTAACTTTCAGTACACGTGACGCTTGCGCAGAGACTACCATGTTGTGTAATTCATTCACCCCTCTGCAATTCCAGGGGAGATACGGACGAAAAACCTTTTCGGCGTTAGGAGTAAAATACCATTAATTACTGATCGGTGAGTGCCTAACTTGCACTACGCGTAGCGCATGCGCAGGAAGTGCCACATTGCATATTTCAGCCACCCCACTGCAGTGGGAGAGGAGATACGGACGAAAAACTGTTTCGGCTTCAAGAGTTAAGTGTCCGTTAATTACCGACTTCAACCTACATTGCACGGCACCTTACTCTTGAGGCCGAAGCAGGTTTTCGTCCCTATCTTCCCTCGCAATGCACTTGGGTTACTGAAATATGCCACATGGCACTCCCTGCGCATGCGCTACAAGCAGTGCAAGTTAGGTTGAAATCGGTCACTAATTAAGGGTACTTTACTAATGAAACCGAAACAGTTTTGTCTTCCCTATCGCCCTTAGCATTGCAGTGCGGTACCTCAAATATTCCACACGGCACTACCTGCGCATGTGTTACTTGGAGTGCAAGTTAGGTTGAAATCGGCCAGTAATGAAGGGCAATTTACTGTTGAGGGAAAACAGTTTTTCGTCCTTATCTCCCCTCGCATTGCAGTTGCGTGACTGAAATATGGCACACGGCACTCCATGCGCATGCGCTACAAGCAGTGCAAGTTAGGTTGAAATCGGTTAGTAATGAAGGACACTTTACTCGAGAGGTCAAAAGAGTTCTTCGTCCTTATCTCCCCTCGCCTTGCAGTGGGGTGACTGAAATATGCCAGATGAGACTCTCTACGAATGCGCTATAAGCAGTGGAAGGTATGTTGAAATCTGTCAGTAATGAGGGGCACTTTACTTTCGAGGCCAAAGATTTTTTCGTTCCTGTCTTGTGGCACATTGCAGTGGAATGACTGATATACTGCATGTGGCACTCCCAGCATATGAACTACATGCACTGCAAGTTAGGCTGAACTCGGTCAGTAAGAGAGGGCATTTTACTCTTGAGGACGAAACAGTTTTTCTGCCTATCTCCCCTGGCAATGTAATGGGGTGACTGAAATATGCCACATGGGACACTTTGCGCATGCGTTACTTGCAGTGCAAGTTACGTTGAATTCGGTGAGTAATGAAGGGGACTTTACTCTTGAGGTCGAAAGAGTATTTCGTCCGCATTTGCCCTCGCATTGCAGTGGGGTGACTGAAATATGCCACATGGCAATCCCTGCGCATGCGCTATAAGCAGTGGAAGGTAGGTTGAAATGGGTCAGTAATGAAAGGCACTTTACTTTTGAGGCCGAAACAATTTTTCATCCGTTCCTCCACTGGCATTGCAGTGCGGTGATTGAAATATGCCACATGACACTCTCTACGCATGCGCTACAAGCAGTGGAAGGTAGGTTGAAATCGGCAATTAATGATTGGCACTTTATTCTTTAGGCCGAAAGGTTTCTTCGTCCCTGTCTCCTCTCACATCGCAGTGGAATGACTGAAATATTACACGTGGCAGTCCTGGCACGTGCACTACATGCAGTTAAGTTAGTTTGAAGTCGGTCAGCATTGAAGGGCCCTTTACTCTGGGGGCCGAAACAGTATTCGTCCGTATCTCCCCTCGCTTTGCAGTGGGGTGTATGAAATACGTTAAATGTCACTCCCAGCGCACGCGTTACTTGCAGTGCAAGTTAGGTTGAAATAGCAACTGTGATAGGTTGTGGTAAGGGATTGGAATATGACAAGTGTCAGTCACGCCTCTCAAATACGGGGCGAGATGTGGACGAAAAAATATTTCGGTCTCAAGAATAATTTGCCCTTCATTAGTGATCGAATTCGTCCAAACTTGAGATGCTGGTTGCCTATGAGCAGTGAGTATAACATGTGACGTTTCAGTCTCTCCGCTGGAACTCGTGCTGAGATAGGGACGAAAAACCCTTTCGGCCTCATGAGTAAAGTGCCCTTCCTGGCTAACCGATTTCGACCAAACGTTTGCTGCTTGTGGCCTATGGGAAGGCAGTGCTGCGTGTGACGTTTGCGTCTCCCCCACCCATAGACAGCGGAAACAGGGACGACAAAATCTTCTGGCCTCAAGAGTAAAGTGCCTTCATGAGTAACCGATTTCGACCAAACTTGTGCAGCGTGTGTCCTATTTTCAGAGAGTCCTACATGTGACGTTTCAGTTCCCTCGCACCATCGATATCGAAAATACGGACGAAAAACTCGTCCGGCCTCAAAAGTAAAGTGCCCTTCGTGACGGACCTATTTCGACCAAACTTGACCTGCTCGTAACCTATGGTTAAGGACTGTAACGTGTGCCGTTTCAGTCGCCCCGCTAGAATTCGAGGCATGATAAGGACGAAAAACTTTCGGCCTTAAGAGTAAAGCGCCCTTCATTCCGGACCGAATTGGACTAAACTAGCACTGCTGGTAGCTTATGATACGGGAGTGCTAGGCCACACGTTTCAGTCACCCCGCCCCAATATAAGGCGAGATAGGGACGAAAACCCCTTTCTGCCTCAAGAGTAAAGTGCCCTCCGTCAGGTGCCGATTTGGACCAAGCTGGCGCTGCTGTTAGGATGTAGTCATGGAATGCAAAGTCATATGTTTCAGTAACCCCACTGCAACGTAAGGCGATATATGAGTGTCGCAAGTGATGTTTGAGTCACCCCGCTGCAAGCGAGGCGAGATAGGGACGAAAAACTGTTTCCGCCTGAGGAGTAATGTGCCCGTCGTCACTGCCCGATTTCGACCAATCTTGCAAAGGTTGTGGCGAATGGGGATGCAGTCCCAATTGTAATATCTGATTTACCCCGCTGCAATTGGAGGCGAGATATGGACGAAATACTGTTGCGACATTGAGAGTAAAGTGCCCTTCATTAGTGCTCGATTTCCAACAAATTTGCCCTGCTTGTGACCCATGCGGACGGAGTGTCAGTTGTGGGGTTTGAGCCATTCCGCTGCAATGCAGGCGATATAGGGACGAAAAACTGTTTCCGCCTCAAGAGTAACGTGACTTTCGTTACTGACCGATTTCGACCAATCTTGCAATGGTTCTGGGGCTTGGGGTGCGAGTGTCTCTTTTGATGTTTGGGTAAATCGCTTCAGTGCGAGGCGAGATAGGGAAGAGGAACTATTTCGGTGTGAAGAGTAAAGTGTCCTTCCTTACTGACAGATCTCGACCCGTCTTGCACTGGTAGTGGCCCATGTGCGTGGTGTGCCACGTGTAAAATTTCAGTCTCTCCGCTCGAAAGCGAGGCGAAATAGACACGAAAAACTGTTTCGGTCTCAAGAATGAACTGCCCTTAATTACAGATTTATTTCGACGAAACTTGCATTGGTTTTGGCGCATTGGCAGGGAGTGCCAAAACAGAGTTCAGCTGTTCGAAATAACAAAATACAGATATTTTCTTACTTTCAGTATGTCATCAAGTGAAGGTGTAGATAATAGGGTCGGGGTGCGTGCTGAGTTGGCGGAGCAATGGTTAGGGCATCCGACCAGCAATCAGTGGGCCAGCAGTTCGAATCCACTCGGATCTAGGAATTAGATAAGAAATAAAGAGAAATTAAATATTATTTTAAAATTGTAATTTTAAAAATATAATTCAAACCACTTTTAATGTGTTCCATGTCCGTGCACTATATTATACAAAAACACTAATCACCAACAAATGCACAAAGAGAGTTTTATCATCAATCGTAACGCACTCCTACATGTTTCGACCCTCCTGGGTCATCTTCAGGGAGAACTTTTCGTTACCGTTACACTAAGGTTGCACGTTACAGTTGAGTGAGAATGTGCTGTTGACTGTGTACTGGAGGCGTGAACTCTCTGCGGTCCGGGCCTGCACTGCCAGGCAGTTCACGCCTCCAGTGCACAGTCAACAGCACATTCTCACTGAACGGTAAAGTGCAACCTTAGTGTAACGACAACAAAAAGTTCTCCCTGAAGATGACCCAGCAGGGTCGAAACATGTAGGAGTGTGTTACGATTGATGATAAAACTCTCTTTGTGCATTTGTTGGTGATTAATGTTTTTGTTCAAACCACTAATTTAAAACACTATTTCAAATACAATAATCAAATAAAACACTATTTTAAAAGTGTAACTTTAGAAATGTATTTCAAATCACTTACTTAAAACACTAATTTAAGTGTTACATATTACTAATATTCGTAGATTTTCATATTAAAATAGTGTCTTATTATACACCATATATTACAACACTAATATAGATACCATATGTAGCGGGGAGTGTCATCCGGAGACAAGATGCAGACCAGGAACTTTTCCTGCCTCAAGACTAAAGTGCCCTTCATTACCAACCGATTTCGAGCAAAGTTGCTCTGCTTGTGGGGAATTGGCTGGCAGTGCCATGTATGATGTGTCAGACACCGCGCTAAAATCAGAAGCGAGATAGGAGTGAAAAACTGTTCCTAACCGATTTCGACCCAACTTGTATTAGTTGTGGCTTATGTGCAGGGAGTGCCACGTGCGATATTTGATTCACCGCACTAAAATGCGAGGCGAGATGGGATGAAAAACCGTTCCGGACTCAAAGTACCCTTTGTTACAACCCGATTTCGACCAAATTTGAGCTGGTTGTGACCCATGCGGAGGGAGTGTCAGGAAAAAATTTCGACCTCTCGAGTAAAATCCCCTTCATTACCGATCGGTTTCTACCGAACTTAACAGTGTTTGTAACGCATGCGCAGTGAGTTCCACTTTGATGTTTGAATTACCCCTTGCAATTCCAGGCGATATAGGGACTGAAAGCACTTGCGGCCTCCGCCCTTCATTGGAGGTGCCCTTCATTGTTGACCAATTTCAACCAAACATCCAGTGTTTTTTCAGCACGCGCGGGCAGTGCCACGCTTGACGTTTCCGTCACTTCAGTCCACTGGAACGCGAGATACAGTCGAAGAATTAATTTGGTCACCAAGTAAAGTGCCCTTCATTATTGACCGATTTCAAACAAACACGCACTGTACACAGGCCATGAGCTGACATTCGCCACAAACGCTGTGTGTTTGGATGAATTATTAAGGACACGTTATTGGATGAGAGATGTGCTTTCTCGCCTTTATCTGTGTTTCCACTACTGGACTTTGGTTGGGAATACACAGCTGGCACTCCACGCACGTTCGCTACGGAATACGTGTTTTTGCAATCCGTCAACAATTAAGGACACTTTACGTGAAGGGGTTTGTACCTCCTATGGTATTCCTGGGCTACCATTAACCCTTTAAAGACGAAGCGTATCTGTTTTATATAAGGGCTCAGTGCGTACCGCGCTGTAAACACTCTCCACTTCGGTTATAAAAACCAGTCTCTTAATGTTTTATAAGGCAAAAGTTGCTGTTTGTTCTGAGATCCGTACAAAACACATAAACACAATGTGGGCACCACGTAGAATTTTTTAATGTTAAACCTGGTGGTACGTAAAGTTACCGCTAGGCTTTAAAAGGTTAAAGGTATCTTCCTGTAAATAAATGTCGTGCATTCGACTAATATACTGTAGATATGACTATGTGCTGATGCTATCGGCGAGCAATGTACCTTCTTCACTGTATCTTGGCTTCCATTGGACGGATTTTCCTGCAAATTCATATCATGCGTTCGACAAACATTGGCTACAGATGACGTGAGTGTTGATGCGACGGTGAGAAACTAAGGGCGCCTTACCTGAAGCGCAATGTGAGCCTTCTCCGCAGTACCTCGTATTGCACTGGCGGGATTTTCCGGGGAAATCATACCTTGTGTCCAAAGCAAATTCGCGACAAAATTTGTAGTTTTGGTTGCGATAGGTCAATAATTAAGGACACTATACTTGAAGAGCAATGTACCTTCTCGACTGTATCTCTGCTTCCATTGGTGGGATTTTCCTTAACCGTTTAAAGACGAAGCGTATCTGTTTTATATAAGGACTCAGTGCGTACCGCGCTGTAAACACTCTCCACTTCGGTTATAAAAACCAGTCTCTTAATGTTTTATAAGGCAAAAGTTGCTGTTTGTTCTGAGATCCGTACAAAACACATAAATACACTGTGTGGGCAGAACTTAAACCTGAATTATAAATATACATTCCGTACCGCGCAGTAGACACTCCGTCTCGGTTATAAAAACCAGCCAGTTAATGCTGTATAGGGAAATAATCGCTGTTTGTTCTGAGATCCACACAAAACACATAAATACACTGTGTGGGCAGAACTTAAACCTGAATTATAAATATACATTCCGTACCGCGCAGTAGACACTCCGTCTCGCTTACAAAAACCAGTCAGTTAATGCTGTATAGGGAAATAATCGCTGTTTGTTCTGAGATCCACACAAAACACATAAATACACTGTGTGGGCAGAACTTAAACCTGAATTATAAATATACAGTCCGTACCGCGCAGTAAACACACTCCGTCTCGGTTACAAAAACCAGTCAGTTAATGCTGTATAGGGAAATAATCGCTGTTTGTTCTGAGATCCACACAAAACACACAAACACACTGTGTGGGCAGAACGTAGGATTGTTGAATTTTAAACCTGGCGGTACGTAAGGTCACCGCTAGGCCTTAAAGGATTAAAATAAATACGTGACACCCCAATCCCATTCAGAACAAAACGTGTTAAGTTTGACTGCACTCGCTAGAAAATTAAGGGCACCTTACAGGAAGAACAGTGTACCTTTTTGGCCCTATCTGGGATTCCGTTGTAAAGATTTCCCTTAAAATTCATATAGACACTCTACACACTTTCCCTGCAAACGATGTACGATTGCGATTAGTTAATAACTAGCATGCCAAGAGCGCCCACGGTCTGTGCCTGGAATTTACCACGGCATATTGGAAGAGCAGCGAACGCAGCAGTGTGTGCCGTCACTTGAAAGGGCCTGAGTGAGAAGTGATTCGAGTTGTCATATAAGACACTGTCTATATGTAATGAGTGCGTATATGGGTAACCCCCATCAGTATCGAGCAAATATGCTAAATATTTGGCTCGTAAAGAAAATATATGACACTTCGGCAGAAGGACGGCTTTACCACGTCTATTCTTGCCGAAATGAGACGTGAACATGTGAACTGGGCCGATCCCAGTGGCCGCGCGGTCTAAGGCGTAGGTCTGCGGCCGAGCGCTTGCTGGGATCGTGGGTTCGAATTCCACCGGGGGCATGGATGTTTGTCTTGTACAGTGTTTGTGTTGTCAGGTAGAGGTCTCTGCGACGGGCCGATCCCTCGTCCAGAGGAGTCCTACCGACTGTAGTGTGTGTCTGAATGTCATCAAGTGAAAATAAACAACCTCGACACCTGCTGTGAACAGGTAGGTAGAAGAGGTGATGACTACGAAACATGTAAATTGGAGTCGAATGAAGTATGTTCAAGGTCATACGATAACTACCAAATGCTAAAGATACTCACACAAGATACATTCAACGTTTCTGAACTTGTTAGGAGCATTTTCTTAAGACGAGGTTCTTGTACAATTTTTCTAGCACCTCTACATCCATCTCACCCGTTGGTAACCACAACATTTGATTTTCTCTTTTTCTTCTTCTTTTTATTATTTCGCTTTGAAGAATACTCAGGAAATTAAGTTTCAAAAATGGAGACTGACGTGGGGGAAGAAATTGATAAGCTCTCAAACCTGAACAGAAGGCCCCTGCACTGCATTAAAACAGAGACAGTCTTGCTGCAAATATATATCCTCGGGCAGCACTCTGCAGACTGCAGGTGTGTGGCTGTCAGGATGGATCACACTGCATCCCACCCATATGGATCGGAAGGGATGCCATGAACCTTTTAAAGCCTAGCGGTAACTTTACGTACCACACAGCTTAACATTAAAAAATTCTACGTGGTGCCCACATTGCGTTTATGTGTTTTGTACGGATCTCAGAACAAACAGCAACTTTTGCCTTATAGAACACTAAGAGACTGGTTTTTATAACCGAAGTGGAGTGTTTACAGCGCGGTACGCAGAGTCCTTATATAAAACAGATAAGCGTCGTCTTTAAAGGGTTAAACGTAGAAGCGCAAATTCTGCCGAACAGGGCCACTGCTGAATAACGTTTTCTTGTGGCATATTGTTGTGCTGCAGTATGACGGCCTATATATATTCAATGATTACTTGTGGTAGAGTGGCCAGGATGTTAAGTTGGCCATTGATTTCCACGTAGTGCCGAGGGTAATAATGAATGGAACTACGCCTCTTCTCCCCTATACGCCTTCAACCTTGTTTTAAAAGCTAAAGTTTTCCCCTTACATATCATTAAGGCGTGCAGGGGGAGCAGATGTGTAGCTCCATTCATTCTTAACCTAGACACTACATGTAGGTGAGTGGTTAGCCTGACGCCCCGGCCGCTTTACCTCCGGGGAAAGAACCGCCGTTGTCCATTGAACGGAAGGCTGGGTGGTCCCCACAGCCGGGCTTGTCGTTTTGGAAAAATTAATTAGAAATATTCTTCATCCAACGTTTAATGCAAACACCTGAATGATTAATGCAAATCTGTAAAGTGTTTTGACATCTTTATTTGGTGTTCATTTTACGAACTCGGCAGAAAGAACTGTAACTTTTTACTTCGTACAAACGAGAATCCAGATGGTGCGGGGGGCGCTTTCGTGTGGTTCAAATGACAGGCTGTTTTCCATTGTCAAGAAGCGACTCGCTACTCGCTGCTGCTCTGAAGAAACAGCAAGAGACATCACGGAAATACGTCTTATCTGCCTGGTCCCTCTGTAAGACGTCAATCAAATAGCTAGCAGCTGCTGTTTATCACTGCTCCACCATCCTCTCCTTTTGAAAAACAATAACTAACGGGCAAAGACCCAAACCGCACTAAAACCCTTATCTCAAATGTTAAGAAAGACGTGAAAAGTCATAAGGAGGAAATTAAAAAGTTCGAGTGTGTTTGGCAAAGCAATTTAAATTGGCAGTTAAAGAAAATGTTACCCTCTCACACAGCAACTTATCTTAACATCTGCTGGTTCTTTCATTCCTACAAGAAAGTTTCTTTCTGGTAAGATGCCTCTCGAATTGTTTGGCTATTTATATGGCCCATTCAAATATTATTTCATTCAAAACCTTCATAAACGTCAGGGCAGAATATAACGACATCACGTCATCAGTTAATTAAATTTTAAAGCAGAAAACAGACGTGAAAATGACTATGTGTTTTAAAACAGTACTTTGTTACTGGCTACAGCATTAATTGGAGAAAGGGGTTTCTAAGTAACAATGGCTAAATATGAAAGATTACGTATCTTAGAAGAAAATATTCACGTATACCAGTAAAGCACTTGTTAGAGATCTAGGTGCCTATCTGCCTGCACTCCATATTATTATAACAGATACTATTAGACTGAATGTCTATACATCGACTATAATTGTTCATAAGAATTTATTTATATATGGTGACCATGTAACACAGCGTTAACAGGATACCGTTATACGTTTCAGTGCACGCCGGAAACCGCTCGACCGACGCACAACGCATCTCTTTAACCAAGTTTTTATTCATTGTCTTAAAAAGACAAGTTTTAATGACATTTTATCAACATAACAGATGCATTTTAAGTGGTGACAAACTTTTGTAATCATATTGTGGCAGTGCGTGTGATTAGTGATTGTGCGACTCCCTGAGGATGAACCCTTGTGACGGTTCGAAACATGCAGGAGCATTTTTCTGAACAATTTAATGTGAATAAAGTGCATTAGTTGGTTTGTGGTAATTTATTTCAGAAAATCAGTAAAGCACTTGTTACAGATCTAGGTAGGCCCGTAAACAAAGGAAGGTAAAAGTGCTTTAAAAATTTAAATGCTAGTAAATAGTAAAAATGTAAAGCAATCCCATTGCAGGCCTGGACAGGCCCTGAGGGCTCCAGGAGGCTGAGGCTCCCAGACTTCCAGACAGTCGGCACATGAAGGTGGTAAGGTTATCAGCTCTATGCACCGGCCGCCTTTACCCTCCAAGAAAATATTCCCGGTACTCATTTCTGTTAGAGGCTGAGTCGACCCCAGGGCCATAGTGCGGCCGGAAGGATTATGTCAATGAAGAATTCCAATGACGCCATCGGAAATCGAACCCGCGACCTTCCGATTTGTAGCGCAGTGCCTCAACCAACTGCGTTAAGACACTGTATATAATGTGTTGAGGTGCTAATAAAAGTGAACGGTGCTACGCCAGTGAAAAGTGCAGTTTTTTACCATTAAGTGCGCGGTGCCACCCCACTGAACAGGAATGCGGCTTTGAATATAAAACATCGATCCTGCGGGCATTAAAAACTTTGGTACAACACCCTGAGGATGACGAATGAAACGTCTAAACATGTCGGGGTAGAGTGAAAAGAACAATGATAGAACCTGATACAGTGCATTTAGTTGGTTCTTATTTCAATACTTGATGACAGAAAAATGGACGAAGTTAGTAGTGTTAAGGTGTAGATAAAATTGAACTCTTGTGGAATTTGATGCTGTGTCATTAGGAAAGCAGTGCCCAGCAGTAGGACCGCAGTGCCTTCCTTAGGGTTATACTGCTTTCTTGTATCAAACAAAATTCTATACTTCCACTTCACCGAGATGCCTTACCGGGTGAAACATTCCTGTCATTCAAAAAATCACAGCACTTCAGTGTCATTTCAGTACAAACAGCTGAAACCCTTCTAGCTAGCCATAATACGCATCCTTAACCCTTTAAAGACGAAGCGTATCTGCTTTATATAAGGACTCAGTGCGTACCGCGCTGTAAACACTCTCCACTTCGGTTATAAAAACCAGTCTCTTAATGTTTTATAAGGCAAAAGTTGCTGTTTGTTCTGAGATCCGTACAAAACACATAAACGCAATGTGGGCACCACGTAGAATTTTTTAATGTTAAACCTGGTGGTACGTAAAGTTACTGCTAGGCCTTAAAAGGTTACAGACGAAGCGTATCTGCTTTATATAAGGACTCAGTGCGTACCGCGCTGTAAACACTCTCCACTTCGGTTATAAAAACCAGTCTCTTAATGTTTTATAAGGCAAAAGTTGCTGTTTGTTCTGAGATCCGTACAAAACACATAAACGCAATGTGGGCACCACGTAGAATTTTTTAATGTTAAACCTTGTCGTATGTAAAGTTACCGCTAGGCTTTAAAAGGTTAAACAGTACTGCGGTCGAGTATGGCTTACATAGAGCATGTCGACTGATCGAAGTACATGCACCAAGGGACACATGCTTTACTCACTAAACACAATCACGCTGCACCACAGAAAATTTATCAGTTTGCAAATTTCATCTGTTTGGTTTATCCTTCTTTCCTTCTTTCCCAGTCTGGCCTCTGTCTGCCTACACATTGTAGATGTAGAAGGTTATAGTTGCACCTTATTATACTCAATTACTTCCCTGGACAAGGGATCGGCCCGTCACAGAGTCCTCTGCCTGTATAAAACACAATACTCAATAGAAACAGATATCAGCGCTCCTCGCTGCGGGATTCGAAACTGTAATCGCGCCAAGCGAGTGGCCGCAGACCCACGCCTTAGACCGCGCGGCCACCATCTTGTTTAGTGTCTTAAATTTAATATGGAACACCCCCGTTGGCGCACATGTACAATGTACAGAATCTTCAATTGTTTGAACTTCATCAGTCACGACCAACTTTGTTTCCTTCTCTTCATTTTAAGACTACTGAGCTACCGGTTTCGGCTAAATACAGCCATCACCAGGCCGCACAAAAACACATGAATACGTGAAACTCTACTCAGTTTAGAAGGGGAAGGCTCTCCCTCTTTTACAACATGGTTAATGTTATACAAGTTAAAAGCCTTGTATACATATCGTATAGACAGATAAAGTACATACTAAATATAGAAAAATATATATAAAGTATACATCATGTGTCGATCATAGAGTACACATATATATATATGTCTTCATACATATATATATATACATATATACATATACATATACATATATATATATATGTGTGTGTCTTCCAAGTTCCACCTTACTTGCTTCTGACTGAAGGTTCGTTTCTTGTATTTTTCTTATTTTAAATCGAATCACAATTGCTTTACTAAATACTGCTCCACGTACGAAATAATAAACAGTAACTGATGCACGAAAAATGTATATAATCTTTATTCGTAAAAGTCTCTATATGTTTCGACCCTGCTGGGCCATCTTCAGGAAGAATAATATCGATACACTGTGGTTGCGTTTCTACAGTTAAGTGTGAATGTGTCCGCGGTCTGCGTCTGCGGACAGTACACGATACCTCTCAAACGGAGGATGAAACCCAAGGGCACATTGACACTTAACTGTAGAAACGCAACCATAGTGTATCAATATTATTATCCCTGAAGATGGCCCAGCAGGGTCGAAACATGTAGAAGACTTTTACGAATAAAGATTATATATATATATATTTTGGTGCATCAGTTGGTGTTTATTATTTCGTATGATACAGTGCACGGACATGGAACACATTAAAAATTGTTCCACGCATTATTCCCTTACATTTGCCACAACTGGAATACAGACACTCATTCACTTTCTGCTGCTTGATTTGATTAGACAAATTCCAATAATTATCGCTGACATCATCAGGACTGCTTTCAAACAGCACCCGAGACAATTTTAATACTCTGCTCCATTTGACCGTGAAATGCCATATTACGCCACTGAATATAATACCAAAAAAGTGGGCGACTGGGGGGAGAGGGAGACACGCATATTTCTTCTTATATCTCTTACCGTGTTATCTTCTGGTTCTCCCGTTCTGCTTTACCCCATAACCAAGGATTGTGTCTAGAGATGCTAATAAAACATGATACAGTACACTAAGATGTGTTGCCACCATTACGGTTCGGTCCAGGAGTGCACGAGAAAGCTCCACATAGATTACCATAATAAAGTTTGTCTCTCTCGCACTTACACACACACGCACACACGCACAAGAGCGTTACAAACATTCTACTGACTTCTCTCTTTAACTTATTGCAAAGAAGTTGCTGCGAAATGATGATGAGTCCTCTAAATAGCAATAGTATTGATTACGAAGACCCACCTTAATCGCGAGCATTGCTGTATCTATATACAGGGTGATCCAAATATTCATGCAAACAATAACCGGACACTAATTCAATTACTGTTGAGCCATACTTTACTTCCTTATTTAACTATGCTTCTTCAAATATGATTTAAATTATATCGAATGAATTTTCTATGAATATTTCGTGGTTATTTCAATATAGTGTAGCTATATTTGGCTGAAGGGTCTGGAATAAACACTAATACTTCGTAAGGTTATCGGAAGATAAATATTAAAATTATGGACTTCACGGATTTGACGCCAGGTAGCATTGTGAATGGGCCCGCCTGCTCTGAAAATGGAAGCATCGTGCTCGTACGAAGCGATGGTAAATATCAGACGGTTACAAAACACGATATTATTCACTCCAGATGGCTAGTATGTGGGCCCAGATTTAAAGCTGGGATCTCCCCAGTGCCCTGTAGAGTCTCTTCCACTTCGATATCGATATTTGGTTCAGTCCCTGTCTCCATGTCACGAAATTTTGGTTTATGGATAATCTGAAAATAAAACGGTGCCTGCCCGCATTCTGGCAGTCCGTGAAAGGTTACAGCGATAGCAATCAGCTGATATCATTAACCCTTTAAAGTCTAGTGACAAAAAACTTAATTTGGATCATCCCGGTGTGTTATTCTAAATATAGTGGTGATAATAAACACAGACACACCACAATATATATATATATATATATTTTTGCACACTACGTCATTTTCTCTAAGGTTGTGCCAATATACTACATGTTTCGGCTCGGCCGAACCGTCATCAGGTACATGTATAAATGTTAAAACTCAGATTCTTAACCACATAACGTAAAACAGCTTAAAATGGTATAAAAGCATTAGTGAAACTTCGCTATTTCACTGTTTTTCACTGTAAAAACCATTCCAAGGAAAGTTGGTGTAAGTTAACCCTAAGCTAATATAGTGATTGATCCAATATCCATATATGTGTCGGTTTTTTTCGTAGAATAACAGAACACGTTTCAGAAGACTTTTCTCATTTTGTCTTGATTAGTGATTAAAGTTCACAGGCTTGTGACAATGACTGTCAAGCGAGGGTGCATGACTTGCCATTTAAGGATGAACTGCTGCTGTGTGAACCGTTTGATGTTGACTCCCTGAAGATGGCTGGAAGTAACAGTCGAAACATGTAGGAGGAACACATGAAAATAGATTGCGTGCAGTAAGAAAGCAGTCCCATTACAGGCCTGGAGAGGCCCTGAGGGTTCCAGGAGGTTGAGGCTCCCAGATTTCTAGACAATCGGCACATGAAGGTGGTAAGGTTGTTAGCCCTACGCACCGGCCGACTTTACCCCCAGGAAATATTCCTGGTACACATTTCTATTAGAGGCTGAGTCGACCCCAGGGCCATAGTGCGGCCGGAAGGATTATGTCAATGAAACATTCCAATGACACCATCGGGAATCGAACCCGCGAACTTCCGGCTTGTAGCGCAGTGCCTCAACCAACTGCGCAACCGCGTTGGCATAATAAAGTTGTATATTGTAAAATACTGCACGGAGAATATATAATACCAGTTACGCTTATTTATCCAAAATTGTCGTTTTTTTAGATTCTCAACAAAAAATATTTACATATTTCACAGCCTTCCCATGTTACACGTCACAACAAAACAACTAATTATCTACACTAACTTACAAACATGCCATCACAATCCATACATTTCAAATAATAACAAACATTATCAAGTGTGGCGCCCCGGCCCCCTCCCCCCCCCCCCCCCCGCCACACTATGGTCATTCTAAAACAGCAATCTTCTCATAATATGTTATCTGTCCTTACAAGTACGTCATGCTCGCCGCAGGGCACATTCACACTTAACTGTAAAAAAGCAAGCATAGTGTATCAATATTATTCTCCCTGAAGATGGCCCAGCAGGGTCTAAACATGTAGGAGACTCTTACGAACGGAGATTATATATATTTTGGTGCATTAGTTGGTGTTTATTTTTTCGAATAAATCAAAGGATTTTTTGAAGCCCAGTGTTTACTAACGTGTTCAAACAACACGCCACTGCTTCTATACAGAAGGAAACACGAAATCACAGATATGGCTTTAAGCCCCAAATGCATATTTTGGCTCGAAACTGTTTACTGCCCTTTGCATTTCCCAAACAATATAAACACTGGTAACCTTGCCCGTACATAACACACACGCCGCCAACATTTTACTCCTTTTCCTAACCATTTAAATAATATTTAACAACGAATATAAATGACGAAGCCCTCAATTACGAAACTTTATTAAGCCTCCTGTTACTTCCTCTATCGTGAAATCCTAACGCCTTGTCTGTATTTTTTTTTCTGACACCCTCACACTATGTTCCGCTTGAAAACATAACCGGAAAATGAAGATTTTTTACAGCTCATCTTTCCACTCGTGTCCCACATTACGTTATGTCTTACACTGGCCGCAAGTTCAGACGGGGTACACGCTAAGTGTGCTGGGGACAAGGTGTCATGAAAATCCCAGCAGCTGCGTAAGTTTAACTGTAGAGTATCAAAGGCTTTAGACATATTTGATAATATTTATGTGTTATTGGAGATTATCTTTTGTTTCAAAACATAATGATACATAACTACATTATGAGGAGGTGCTTAAGAAGTTGCAGGCAGGCGAACTACCGTCTTGGGGTTGTCCCACCCACCACACAAACACACCCCTTCTTCGCCTGTACTTGTGTATTTCGCAGCAACACACCGGTAGACGCCCATACACAAAATACACTAAATTTTCAACAAACGTAAGCTTTGAACTCGATCGCTAAGCACTGTACAGTTTAGGCTGAATGTTTCGCAACACGGATACGTGCACGTAATGTTAGCTCAGTGTTGAATATGTATGTACTCTGCAGGTAGCCTACCTGATACGATTATTGCATGTAAATTCAATTTTCGTGTTGGTGTTTTACCCTCTTTTCAAAATTTCAAGACCACAGCATTCTTTCAAGTTCACGAAATATTAGAATTTCAAGCTGTTAAATTAAGCGCATGATATAGTGGTGCTGGAAAACTGTAAATAAATGGAAAATAAATGAGTGAATAAGCAAAAGAAGTAACTAAAAAGTAAATAAACACATATAGATTAATATATTAATGAATCAATAGATATAAATAAACAGGTAGATAAATTAATAAATACGCAAGAAATAAATAAGCAGTCAAATAAATAAATGGATACATAAATAAGTAAAAAGATACATAAATAAATGGATAAACAGATAAAAATATATGAATAAATAAATAAACAGAAGAATAAAACATATAAAATTTTGAAGTACACAAATAAAACATTCGTATATAATAAACCTATTCATAGAAAAATAGATAAAGCGACAAATAGAAAAAGAAAAATAAATAAATAGGTTAACACATAAATAGGTAAAAAAGTAACTACTAAACAGATAAATGGGTAAATAACTACGTAGATAAATAAATATTTAATACGTAACTAAATCAGTACATAAATACAAAGGTGAAGAAATAAATAATAATAATAATAATAATAATAACCAAGTTTATTTACGTGCTGACTCAACACTTACCAATATGCTCATCACTACAACATACATATATATATATATATATATATCATAGGGTCTAAGCATGTGGAACATTAACACATTTCCGAACTATAGGTATGTGAATCTCTGACTTGTTCATCACAGAGCCATTTTTTAAAAGTACAAAAGATGAGTGAATTTAAATCATTCGTCTCATCGCCCTGTATTTAAACATCCCTACACAGTGTGTGTTCGCATCTGCCTACAGAACCGTCACGTGTGACAATGTTCTCTGCTGGCGATTAAATCAAGCCAGTTCCCTCCTCATTCTCCACACATACAGCTTCGTACTAGGTGAGGTTCATTGGTGATATATAGCAGAGGATTATATATACTTCTTTCTCATAACTTTATATTCCCCCCCCCCCCCCCATAGTCTTGGTTTTCCTACCACCACCTCCCTTCCTCCCTCCCTTACTACCATTCTTCCCGCCGCTACTGCTGGTAAGGCTCTGGATATCTTAATAAGATTCATGAAAGGACGCTATATTTTATCCGCCAAGCCTCGTTTGCCGGAGGGAGGGGGTTCTTGGTAAACCGCAAATACACACACACACACATTTCCAAAGATAAACCTCACTTCCTGCCTCCTTAGAGGCTGCTTCACAACGTAGGCTGTTAACAAAAGTAGCAAAATTGTAGCAGGATGGACGCAAGAAACTTAAGCCCCCTGATATTCAAACAATGATCCGCGTACCATTGACGGTACGAAGGACTAATATAAAATACTGATTACACAGATTCTATCCGTCTAATAACGATACTTACATATAATATAACAACCATAATAACACAATATTAAATATCACAATATTATACTAATTTTTTTAACTTTAGGAGACGGAATCTGTATGTCTAAACCCCAGGGTGTCCCTTGGTCTTGGTAGCATTCCGCGAAAATGTAGGCATATGGTTAAGTGGAGGTTAAGTTCCAGGCTTTCTTAGTTTCGGCGCTAGATCGACGTAAGAGGTCAGCTTCATTCTGCCGTGACCTTATTCCAAGGAATATAGAACAGCAGTAGGGTTGCGGCTGATCGCAGTGGACGCGCGGTCTAAGGCGTAGGTCTACGGCCGAGGGCTTGCAGGGATCGTGGGTTCGAATCCCACCGGGGGCATGGATGTTTGTCTTGTACAGTGTTTGTGTGTTGTCAGGTAGCGGTATCTGCGACGGGCCGATCCCTCGTCCAGAGGAGAGTATTCGACATTTAAAAATCCCACCAAAGTTGTCTGGCAATTAATTCGTTAACTAAAAACAAAATACATAAACATTTTCGGGCCATTTAAATAAATTTATTCATACTTTTTTTAACCTTTTAAAGCCTAGCGGTAACTTTACATACGACCAGGTTTAACATTAAAAAATTCTACGTGGTGCCCACATTGCGTTTATGTGTTTTGTACGGATCTCAGAACAAACAGCAACTTTTGCCTTATAAAACATTAAGAGACTGGTTTTTATAACCGAAGTGGAGAGTGTTTACAGCGCGGTACGCACTGAGTCCTTATATAAAACAGATACGTTCCGTCTTTAACCTTTTAAAGCCTAGCGGTAACTTTACGTACCACCAGGTTTAACATTAAAAAATTCTACGTGGTGCCCACATTGCGTTTATGTGTTTCGTACGGATCTCAGAACAAACAGCAACTTTTGCCTTATAAATATCGCACCGCAACGCCAAAACACTTCAGCCGTCTATCCTATGGGCTTCGCTTCTCTTCCAGTACAACCATCAGGGGTGACAGACATATGCACTGCGCCCGGTATCAAGGCGAGTCATTCTACTCACAATAGTGTCGATGTATGGATATATTGAACAAGCCGTTTAGAGGTGCCTTCACATAGAGACGTCGGGCGAGGGTGAAGCTGCGCTTTAGTTGTGTAACGGGGTAACAGAGGTAGGGGTTGGGGAGGTGCTTGGCTGCTGGGTAGCGATTCCGTCTAGATATATCATAATAATTTTCCCTTAACCGCAAAGTAGCACAGCGTAGCTGTTACAGTGGATACGCAAGGCAGCCAGGCAGGCAGGCAGGCGGGAGCGAAGGCGAAAGGCAACAATATAATTCCAAGAAGGCAGTAAATCTTAACTTTTAGGAGGGTCGGAGAGGATTAAAGATCAGTAATCTTATAGGATAGATGAATTATAGCGGTATTTCCAGAAGCAAGCAAGCAAGGAGGAAGGCGGCAAGAATTTGCTATGTTAGAGGTGCCTGGTGCATCAGAATCGAGATCCTGCCTGCTCACGTTACGTGACAGCAGTGAGATGTTATGTCATGTGGAACTCTTCATGTAGGGAAAAGGATTTCGGAAGGTTTGGATCAATGGTAACGTCCTACAGCAGTGATGTACCAAACAGAAAATTACCCAAGTTGGTCAGTAGTCCAAATCAAGATGTTCCAAAATATATTGGGTTCACTTTATTTATGTCGGATATAAAATCAGGTCTTGAAGAAAAAAGGAAAGTAAAAAAGGGGGTTTTTCCGTACGTTCCATGAAGGCACGTGTGGTGAAGCAGAGGTATATAGCTCCACCCATTCACAACCTCAACGCTGCATGGTGATGAGTGGTGAACGTCATGCTGCAGCCACTTTATCGCTGGGAAAGGACCTTTGTGCCAATTGAATAGGAGGCTCTGTGGGCGCCAAAAGCGACCTCGAGGTGTTTGGGGATGAAAAAATACCCTGCCATAATCTGTGCTAGAACTCTGTTCTGTCCAATCACTATACCAACTGAGCTACCCTTGCCCTAAAAGGAACTACAAGACGGTTAAAATAAGGCACAACATACTGCCGGAAGTCTTTCGATCTGAACTGTTTCAGATGAAGTGAGTCCCTTGTTACGTTCCCTTAGCCTGTGTTCACAGTGTTCACACACAGCAACCCTTCAGCAAGTCTACTCGACATTTGAAAGAAAAAACGTATTAACACTTTAAATTTTGGTGATAAATATATGTACCGGCAGTTTTAGCAAACAACCACTTCGCAGTTTCCCACACAAGCATATTACATCCTTAGCATGATTTTAAGAATACAGGGTGATTATTTCTCCGTAAGAAATTAATCGACTGATTTCTACAATGTCATTTACCGGACGATACACCCTGTAGACAAATTCATTTGTAAATCGAAATGGTCGCTCAAACATTCTGAAACCCCCGAAGTTACAACACATTCCTTTCCCTAAATGTAAAAATGGAATTCGCAGACACTTAGTTGTTCTAAGAAACTTTTAGATTTGTTTTTCGCTCTTACTATAAAAAATAACAAAAATCAGTAAAGGAACACTAGCAGAATTCACGTCTCCCCTTCCGCGACATTTATCACGTTATGAATTCTAGCTTCCTATGTAAAAGTGACACGACTGATTGATTTTAATGTGTTGATATTAACCCTTTAAAGACGAAGCATATCTGTTTTATATAAGGACTCAGTGCGTACCGCGCTGTAAACACGCTCCACTTCGGTTATAAAAACCAATCTCTTAATGTTTTATAAGGCAAAAGTTGCTGTTTGTGCTGAGATCCGTACAAAACACATAAACGCAATGTGGGCACGACGTAGAATTTTTTAATGTTAAACCTGGTGGCACGTAAAGTTACCGCTAGGCTTTAAAAGGCTTTAAAAGGTTAAAAGGACATACATTAGAGAAGCATTACTTGCTAAAACACCTATGAAGCACAGAAGAGACACACTTATCAGCAAAAAAAAAAATTGCTCTATTTTTACCCACCACACACCGCCAAAGCTACTAATCACAAATCATCTGCTGAATAACATTATTTGAAAGATATGCACTAAGTTATTAATTTCTAAGCGGAGAGGTTTCAGTTCATACAAATTTTCCTTTGAGCTCATTTTGCTTTTAGCTTGTAAAGTATTTCACACATTTTGTTTTAACAACTACGTGACAGGTTATTAATATTTTCAAATTGTGTCCGCAGTTCTTTATCACTTCAATAAAGCAAAACCTGTCTGATGTAAAACGAAGAAACGACAAAGTCAAAATTTAGTTGTGTTCTGAATGGGTTAAGAGTTCCGAGCATCATAGGACGTCAGTTGCCTTTATCGATATGTGTTCTGAGGCAATATGCAGATTCATCATCATTATTATTATTATTATTATTATATGTGAAGCAATAACCGTCTGCAGCCAACGTTATATGGTTTTATTGAAGAATAAGAGCGACCAGTTTCGGTCCTTTTGGGACATCTTCAGGTTCTGTTCTTATCCTGTCGTTACAGAAACTCTACATATGTAAGCAGAAGGCCTTCTCTTTTACAAGTCAGATTCATACATAATTTTGTGTTATAAAATAGCAATCAATTGTTATAAAATAGTTTTAAAAAACAGGGTAAACAATTTTGGGTGGTAAAATGATTCATTAAAATGTAGTTAATAGTTTTGACCGTAATATTGTTGTCTTCTATTTTCTTCCTTGTATTAATTCCTTATGAAGAGGATTTTGTGGCAGAATAAAAACGTACACGTAAATTGAATTTGTAATATAATTTGTAAAAAAAATTCATGAATTGTTTTATAAGCGTACTAAACGCCAGGTTTTCAGTAGGCCAAAATGTTTTCATAATATGCAGAAGAAGTCTGTAACGTGTATAGAAAGTGTGTGGAACAATAATATAAGAAAAACACTATAAGTAGTAAATTTTGATCACAAAATACGGTTAACACTAAAATGCCGTGATTTCAGGCTTCCACCGCGATTCTGATGACATCTGAGGTCTTCTGGGATATTATGCAGCGTCCTTTATCGACGTTTCGGGACAACGTAGCGGTCCCATATTCAAGGGTCAAGAAGTCCAAGAAGAGAAGGAATAATAATAATAATAATATTCTGTCTGAAAATCTGAAAGGAAATGACAATTTTCTTGACCTAGGCGTAGATGGAAAGACTGTATAAGACTGATATTATTAAATAAATGATGTATGAAGGTGTGGACTGGATGTAGCATTTTGGGATCGGATGTAGTTTTAGACTCGTAAGAACTTCGTCACAAACTATTAAGTTCTACGAAAAGTCTGCTGACTACTTGAGTGACCATCAGCTTTCCGAGAGTGTCTCTCATGCACGGAGTTGCTTCCGAGCTTAATAACTTCGCAAACAAACGCAACCATTAAGGAAAGGGAAATAAAATACGAAAAGAGTACAAAAGGAAATAAAACATTTTGTTATTACACACATGTAATAACAAAATGTTTTACTTCCTTGTATATAAAGCCTGAAATCGCTCTCTTGGGGCCGAAACATGTAGCTTATTATTAACCGGATACTCTTACATAATAAATGTACAATCGCACTCGTTTATAACGTCATGAAAGGGACTGAATATTTTTTGTCGTTATAAACGAGTGTTGTTATGACGGAGGAGTACAGTGTTATTGGCAACAGCACTACAGAATATCTGACACTACAGATGAGGTGTCGTATAAACCAATGTCGATTGTAGTTGCATTTGACGGCAGTTACTTTACTTAATCGTTAAAAATACAACGGCAGTCCTTTATTTGTACAAAACAAAATTATTTACATTAGCTCGTGATTTCATTACAGCAAACGTGTTATTAAGCTGCTAAACGTTAGTACTAAATTAATTAAAATGACTAATGTTTGTGCAAGGCCTTCTAACGTCAACTATGGACGCGCTGTCGCTACTGGCACAAGACGCAGTCATAAGCAACAGAACGTCGACTGGATCCATTTGATGTGGCACGCCATGCGAAACTACCGCCGCTCTGTATTTTCGCGCTCAGAGATAACGAATAATGGCCGACATTCGGTGGTGTGCTAAATTATATATAAAACCATTATATACGTTCTCTACATACATACAAACATATAATAACCTACTAGAGATGAAATGGGAACAGAGATTTTTTCTTCTACCTCTCCCTCTACTTCTTATTCTGCTTCTTCCTCGGTCTTATGGTCGACAAACGAAGATTTGGAAATGTGTGCGGGGAAAAGTAGCGTGTAGCCCCATCAATCTGTGTTTTCTATTATTGAACCGTGTCTCCAAGCTTCTTGTTAAATGGGGACAGTCTATCTAACGACGCACTGAGCATGGCTCAGTCACTTGTTTTGTTGGAAATTTGGAAGCATCATGCAAAAATCACTAGGTGGTGTCACCCGGTAATTTTGTACAATAACTCTTAAATTATCCGTTCTTGCCAGAGAGTAGATATGCACGATCGACCTATATAAAATATATTAACCCTTTAAAGACGAAGCGTATCTGTTTTATATAAGGACTCAGAGCGTACCGCGCTGTAAACACTCTCCACTTCGGTTATAAAAACCAATCTCTTAATGTTTTATAAGGCAAAAGTTGCTGTTTGTTCTGAGATCCGTACAAAACACATAAACGCAATGTGGGCACCACGTAGAATTTTTTAATGTTAAAACTGGTGGTATGTAAAGTTACCGCTAGGCTTTAAAAGGTTAAATAAAGGTGACAGGTATTAATTATATCGACACATGACTAAAACAATTTCGCTCTGCATCTCTGGAAAACACCTACCAATTTAAATTGAATCACAAAATTCGACACGTAATTTTGAAGATATAAAAGTGCGGTAAGGCGGACCTCCTCATTACACTCTCATTTCATTCAGTTAGTGGAATGAGTTTCGTATAAAGAATAGAAAGTTGGGAATGCCATCAGCTTCTGTCACAGTATTGACATGCTTCTCCTTCCCATTAATATCACGTGATTCCCTTTCCTTTCTGATATACTTCCGATTCATTCGTTTTACTCCTAACCCCTTCCTTTCTGCCAAATCTTGAGCCCAATTAATTCTGAAAGGAATAATTTTACACAAACAACCACATTTTTCAACATCTCAGTAATTTTGTTCTGTACAATAATTAATTCTATATATTCTGCACGTGTACAGATGGTTGATTAATTTTTAATCTGAAGACATTCCTCATTTTCTGGGATACAAGGACAGTATACCAGAAGTAAAGTGTAAATTTCCACACCCGGTAGAAATTAATGTCAGAAAATATTCATCACTTTGCTTTCCGTTACTCGCTGTACCAATGGGTTGGCGTTTATGAAAAATAATATTTTCCGCATAATAATTAATTAAACTAGCGCCATTGATCCTAAAATTTTGTTACAAAGGCGTATAATGGAGACAGAGGTAAACCTCCAAGCACCTCAAACTCCAGCATTAGAAAATGGTCAGCCGTCAGCTTCAAGGTCTGGCCTTTTGCCGATGGGAACACAAAGTAGATACCAGTTGTAGCCCATACGGTCCACGGCGGGCCCTATGAATGGCCTGAACGCGGTGATGAAGACGTAAGCTCCTATAAGTCGAACTCGGGTCATTTGTTTCGTGTTCTCCTATTTTTATTAACATTAATTCATCAACTTTAGGTTAATTGTAATTGTAATTGTATTTGTATTGTATTGTAATTATGTTTGTATTGTAATTGTATTGGAATTTATTTGTATTCTAATTGTATTTGTATTGTATTTGTATTGTAATTGTATGTATTGTGTGCAGTATGTGTCCTTTATTGTTTTTGTAATTCTGTGTGCTGTGTTTTGTTTGAGTGCGGTGTGTTATTTTGTGTGTTGTGTGTTATTGTAGTACCGCTGCCACCGGGTACAAACCCATTTGCAGTCAAAATAATAAATAATAAAAATAATAAATACGCTGTGGTTCTGCGCTGAGTAGCTAACGCATATAATCCCATTAAAATTGAGTATATTCCCTTCAATTGAAAATGCCAGGAGGCAGTAATGTGGTAACAAGTCTTTTAGAAGCAACAAAGCACGTAGGCGTTTCCTTATCTGAAGCGCAGTAAACGTCTACACGGCTTAGCTGTAGCTATACTCGCAGTAATGCGAGTTGTTTGTCACTGCTGGCCAGATATTACAAAAAAGCAAATCCCACAGTGGCCAAAGAGGACTCGCAGATCCGCAAGAATCATTCCTTGTCTCTGCTTGCAAATCTCACCCTTAAGACGTTATTTCTTTTTATTCCATGAAGAAAAAGAAGAAAAGGAAAAGTATAAAAAGTTCTAATGGATAATTCTTCTTTTTCTACCAAGACTCCCGTCTCACTCGTAGGAACCTTGTAATTTAATTTTTATGCTCCTTTCCCCTTTAACCCAGTATTTTATATGTACCCTAATCCATATATTTGCTTCCTAATCTTTCTACTTTATAACAAGAAAGTCACTAGCATCCTGCCTAGCAGAAATATAAGACATCTTTCCGGATATTATCCTTTGTGAAGTCCCATTCCTGACTTGTTTAAAGTACGATTACTCGTACGTCTGAGTATTTACTGGGTCAGTTATTTCTTCCTTAAAGACTGCACCAAGTCTGATCCATTTTAAAGCGGCGAAGAATCAAATTCCTATGAATTATACAGGGTGTTGCAAAAGTCACTTGACACTAGAGGCAGTGCGTTACACATCGAGTGTCGAGTGTCTGAGTATGTTATACGGATTAATGCCGTTCAGGGTGACGAGTATGAGAATATTACAGAAGAGGCCTAAAAATTTGTGTGGACATAATGCACAGTTTTTGATGCTGTACCAAGTGGTACAAAGTTGTCACAGTGCTTTACATGATGAATCGAAAATACATCAAAGCCTTGGTTTTTCACACGTTTCTGTAAACGGCGGCTACAATTTATAATTTAATATTTCCTACTTATTTTGTGGCAAACGCATCAGGAATCCAATCTTTCGTAAAAGTCCGTCATTGGGCCCTGTACTGAGCCAGTTCAATCCAGCCCATACCTCCAAAGAGTATGTTTTCTTCAGAATACACTTTAATATTATTTCTTCCACCGTCGTTATGTGCCTTGTACATCTTGAGAATAGACTTCGAGACAAAACAAAATATATTTAATAAATTCTACGGAAGAGTAAGCAGACTGTTAAAGAAGGAAAGGAAAGAAACGCAGATAATATGAAGCTGGGGCTAATACAACAGTGACACATTGCACTGGACTGGAGACAATGACAGTACAAGAATAAAACAAGCTGTAGAGAAGAAATTTCGCAGAAATTTGGCTGTAAATATAAATTGAAGAAGAATTATTGATACAGCGAGTAGACAGGGACAAAACATATTCCTTTATGCGGGTGTTCGGGACAAGAAAAATTATATGGGCCTGGCACATTCTACTTATGGGGGAGAGGAGAGGTGCGTTTTGGTGGGTAACCGGAAAGAAATACTCCATTTGAATCCATAGGCTAGATGGGAGATAATATTAACATGTATATTAACACTTTAAAGACGGAACGTAATTTGTTTTATATAAGGACTCAGTGCGTACCGCGCTGTAAACACTCTCCACCTCGGTTATAAAAACCATTCACTCACTGCTGTATAAGGCAAAAGTTGCTGCTTGATCTGAGATCCGTACAAAACACATAAACGCAATGTCACTACAATGTAGAAATTTTTAATTTGAAACCAGCTGCTACGTAAAGTACCCGCTAGGCTTTAAGAGGTTAAAGAACGCGGTTGGGATGCCGTCGATTGGATTGCTCTTTCTGAGAATACTTCAAGTGCGAGTTTTTCTGAAAGCGGTAAGAATCTCTCGGTTTCTGTAAAACATGAGGAATATCTTGACTATCTAACTAACTAGAATAATTAAGAACAATATAAGTACCGGACACGCCACGTTGAAAGACGCAACGTCAGACCTAGTTACAGAACCAGTCAAATGTATACATAGAGAAGGAGGACACACAGTACGCCCTCAGCTACTGGCAGGGATCAGATTGTTGAGCAGAGGGATGACACAGGTCGGAACGCTGAAACTTTGATGATGATGATAGAGATGATAATGATGATAAATATGGTAATGGGGAAGTAATTCGTATATATATTTTCCCCACAGAAACACGTAGGTACGGAGGGGTTCGTTACATATAAAAATAGCATGCCTTAAAGAATTTTAAATTTAATGTTCAACATCCCTTTTGGCGTGTGTTTCAATTCTCACAAAAAATCAGTCACAGCCAACTCTGTTTGTATCTCTTTATTTGGAGATTTTTAGCTACAAGTTTCGGCCTGTTATGGCCATCATCAGGTTCCTCTAAACAACACGAACATCGAAACTGCACTTTCGGAAAGGGAAGGCCTTCCTCTTCGCAGTGGTCGGCCGTGGATATACCTTTCGTCTTTTGTACCTACATATGTCACATTTTGTTCTATACTTTATATACACAGTGCTGTATATTTTATATACACAGTGCTGTATATTTTATATACGCAGTGCTGTATATTTTATATACGCAGTGGTGTATATTTTATATACGCAGTGGTGTATATTTTATATACGCAGTGGTGTATATTTTATATACGCAGTGCTGTATATTTTATATACGCAGTGGTGTATATTTTATATACGCAGTGGTGTATATTTTATATACGCAGTGGTGTATATTTTATATACGCAGTGTTGTATATTTTATATACGCAGTGGTGTATATTTTATATACGCAGTGCTGTATATTTTATATACGCAGTGCTGTATATTTTATATACGCAGTGGTGTATATTTTATGTACGCAGTGCTGTATATTTTATGTACGCAGTGGTGTATATTTTATATACGCAGTGCTGTATATTTTATATACGCAGTGCTGTATATTTTAACTCCATCGTGAAGAGGAAGGCCTTCCCTTTCCGAAAGTGCAGTTTCGATGTTCGTGTTGTTTAGAGGAACCTGATGATGGCCATAACAGGCCGAAACTTGGAGCTCAAAATCTCCAAATAAGGACATACAAACAGAGTTGGCTGTGACTGATTTTTTGTGAGAATTAAAGAATTTTATTTATTTAAAATGTAGCTGTTAGATATCAAGACGCTGCAGCTAGGCAGTGACGTCATCAAGCAGATTATCATCGCTTACATCTTTGAAATTTTGCTTTCACACAGTCTGTGGGCCCCACGCCTTCCCACCCCATCATTCGCTTCTCGAAACAAATTAGTTAATCCCGTCTTTTCATATAAACAGCGTTATAAAATCCCCAGTTCTACCAACGGATTTCATCTCATGAATGTACCCCCTTCCCCACACACACACACACAGTTATATCATATCTACTAATAAAGTACGATTAGTATCTCCAATTCATGAACTGCAGCAAAAAGTGGCCCTGACTGCCTATTCGAAATTTTAAAAAGATATTCCGGTATTTTCTGGTACGTCTCTAACCTCGTCTTCCGGAGGGAAGTATCAAAGCGTTGACCTGTGAAGCTGCAACGCAGGAGTCCCTACCCTAATTTCGCACAATATTATAGAGAAGACACTTTTTTGTCTATTATCTTCTTCCTGGAGTTTAGAACAACAGCCAGCAATGTGATGTAGAAAAACAAAAAATGCCCTTGAAATGTAGTCTTCTGCGAGCATTCAAAATGGCTAGAACAGAGTGTTTTTCATTTTTTCAAAAAGAATCAACAATAGTTTATATCCTGAGTCAGTTAAAATCACCCCACACCTCTATTCATTATACCAAAATCCATTTTAATATTATCTCTATATCTAGTTAACAGGATGGCTTCTTTCGTCCAATTAAGACCATAATTGTGTATTTATGACTCCTACCGCTGTGTTACACTTTCAATTTAATCAAATTTTAATAAATTTAATGTTTAGTAGCAAAATCCATGATAACATAACCTTAAGTTTCAATGCTGCGAATACAAACTTACTACTGGACAAAGTTTGGCGCCAGATCTTTCAACTGCCTTTTAAAAGGTTTGTACACGAATTAAATTTCAGGGGAGTCACAAGATGATATACTGTAATAAACTTCTGTGTCTTGTGTTGGACATTGCCCATGGTTCGGGGCTAAAAACATCGCAGCATTTCGGAGACTGTACGTGCCATCGTCTTCAGATGGGAAAAGGAGAGAAGGAAAACCTACTGTGGTAGGCCTGTTAGAGGGAGACAAACGCAGTATCAAAAACGTTGTCACTTTCTCAATCCAGAATAGCAATACAGTTTATTTTAATGTGACGCCTTTTTAGTAGTTTTTTGTTTCACAGCCGGATTGTAGGTGTCTCAAGAAGTGGCAAATTTTTCGTCCCTCCGCGGGAATCAAACCCCGGATCGCCCACCCCATTAGCATAACCGCTACGCAACATATTAAATTTAATTAAAATATCTTAAAAACCTTCAAATTTGAGTTCAAATCATTCAAGCCCTTAAGCCAAGCGAATTTGAAACGAATCAAAAGACCCAAAATAAAAATGACTACGAAATTTATCGTACGTTCGATATGTCCCCGTGCTTTGTAGCTGATACTTTCGGACAGACAAACACGACTAAAATAAGGATTTACTTTCGAAATACTTCCGAAGTAACACGAAATATTTTCTAACAACTTTGCTATAGTCAGAACTCCACAGGATTGCAGCACATAGTACACACTTGCGTAAACTCGTTCTGCTTGAAGCAGTCTACTGGAGCGCTTCTTAGCTAGCTTCATCTTGGATGAAGTCTATAATTCGACTCAGCTGACGCAATCAGTGGGAAAGGAAGTGAGGTTAGGTAAGGGAGGTGTAAGCGTAAAAAAAGGGGGTAGAAAAGTAATTGACCACAAAAATCACATCATCACCATTGGCTGGAGTCAAGTCTTCACGTCTCATCACCCCCTTCTCCCCAGTTCGGTTAAAACTCCATTATTTTTATCACTTCAAACCCTCATATTAAGACTGCTAGAACTTAATAGGATCAAACAGAGAAATGCCACGGTATAAGCAGCGTTCGAGAAACACCAAAACTTCTTATTATCGTGACTTCCAGTTTGTACACGCACTTTCTGCTTCAGATAAATTATAAAAGGTTTTGACGATGGTGTATAATATTGTGTGGTGATGGGTTTATGGACTTTATCCATCGTCCGAAGAGTAAAATATTAAAAATATTAAAAAATTAAAATCACAACTTTTCGGAAGCTGACTTTGCTTCCGTCCTCAGGTGAATGGAGGGGGAGAAGAGAAGAACACCTACTCTGTTGGACTCCAGTGATGGAGGCTAGCTCTGTCTAAGGGGCCCAACAGAGTGGGCGTTCTTCTCTTCTCCCCCTGCATTCACCTGAGGACGGAAGCAGAGCAAGCTTCCGAAACGTTGTGATTTTAATTTTTTAAATATTTTTAATATCTTACACTTCGGGCCATGGATAAAGTCCATACACCCATCAGCACACAGTTTGTGCTTTGTTTCTTGCAATTTGAATTTATTCATCGCATTATCCCGTTCCTCGCCCTCCGTCTCAATATCACCAGTAATCAGTCGGCAGTGTTTTTACTCACACTCCCTCCTGTTGTTACAACAAACGGGTTTGGTTGATAAAAATAGGATTCGACCAGTGCCTTATGGTAAATTATTGACATAAGAAAATATCTGATTTTAAAATGTGTTCAAATCGTTCTCTATAAACCAAGAATAGTGTTAATGAGTGACACATCCTTTCGTTCGTTAATGTCAGTACGTTAAACATACCGTCAAACACAACCACAATTTGTTGAAAAATAACATTTTTAATACGCTACATGTTTAGGCCCTAATGAGTCTTAACCTTTTAAAGCCTAGCGGTAAGTTTACGTACCACCAGGTTTAACATTAAAAAATTCTACGTGGTGCCCACATTGCGTTTATGTGTTTTGTGCGGATCTCAGAACAAACAGCAACTTTTGCCTTATAAAACATTAAGAGACTGGTTTTTATAACCGAAGTGTAGAGTGTTTACAGCGCGGTACGCACTGAGTCCTTATATAAGGCAGATGCGTTCCGTCTTTAAAGGGTTAATTAAGCTTCGTATAAAATATGTAAAGGAACTCTCACATAAAGGTTGAGACATGCAACATCAGTCACCTATGTTTTGTTACATATTTTTATGTAGAGCCTGAAGATGGCCCATTAGCGCCGAAACATGTAGCAAGCCTGTATTGAATAAAAATACTATTTTTTTCAAACATTTAGTTCTGCTTGACGATGTTTTTAATTTATTTATATGAATTAGGAATCTATATTTATGGGCCACGTCTACCGTGATTTAAATATTAGCGAAGCTACTGTCTTAGCAGTGCAACTGACATCTTGCATGTAATCAAAGAAGCTGCCTTGTGTCAGACTGTAAAAGTCGTAACTTATCAGGAAATGAATATGGGAACTTGGAACTTCGGCAGTGGTTTCAGGGCGAGTGCTGTGCGAAATATAATTGGTGTAACTGTGCTTCAGTCGGCATTGCAGCGTCCTGTTTTACCGAAAACTTTTATAAAGATGTCCCTTAAGAAGTTTTCGAAATCATAGCGTCAGGTGAAAGTTAAACTGTGACTTTATGGCATCACTCAACATTTCAATTGAAGGGCGATGTGGTGAAGCATCAGCTGGAGCGGGAAATGTGAAAACTTACCGCTGAAAATCAACAGAATTTATACCAGTTATTACTAAGTCTACTGATCTTACTAGATACTGCTACTACTACTACTACTACTACTACTACTACTACTGCTGCTGCTGCTGCTGCTGCTGCTGCGGTCACTACCACCACCGTCAGTAACAATCTTAACCAAGAATTGTTTTGTGTGAGAAAGCATGTACAAAGACGTAGCAATTGGACGTTTTCACAGAACTCTTCCAGTTTCCTTGTGTATTTCCAAACACTCGGTCATGAATACGCGCACGCTATATGCTGTATGCACACCTTCACCTCTGTCCGTTTGTTAGAGATCTGTTTTTTGTACGGATAATAACAAAGTAACAAACAATCCAAACAATCCAAAACAATCAGCTATAGAATCTAAGTAACTACCTAAGTAACTAAATAAATAAATAAATAACTCCTTGGAGGAGAGGCCTTGTCGAGAAGCTAACAGTTTCTCAGCTAGTCAAGAAATTCCCCGCATTTTATGAAACCCGGAGTTTCATTACCGCATTCACAAGAGCCCGCCACCTCTCCTTATACTGAGCCAGCTCAATCCAGTTCATGCCCCCATCCCACTTCTTGAAGATCCATTTTAATCCTATCCTCCCATCAACGCCTGGGTCTCCCAAGTGGTCGCCTTCCCTCAGGTCTCCCCACCAAGATCCTGTATGCATCTCTCTTTTCCCCCCTAGATATAGAATCTTTATTTATTTTTAAATTCTATTATCCTATCCTCCAATGCTACGTAACCTATATAGTCGAGATATCACTGCCAAATAACCTCAGCATCAACCACTCCTGGTGGCAGTTCGATACGTAAGGCAATAATCCGTACCGCTGACGGCATGGAAGCATGAAAGTTACGCCACTGTTGGGATTGGGGCTCATCAGAGCAAAGAGATACGGAAGGGCCTGCTTTATCTACACTGGATTGGAACGCAATAACGTTGTAAGTAGCTTACGTCGCTTAACCATTGCCTATGAGGATCCTGCTGGACCGGCGGCCCTTCATTTTGATATGATGAGAACACACAAAGGATTTAAAAGTCGTATACAGTGCAAACAGGAAAGGGAAAGAAAGAGGACGAAAGAGAAAAAGATAAGACAGAAAGATAAGGAGCTAAAGAAACAAAGAGCGCGTGGGATAGATAACCGGTAACGAGGCGATAACTAGTAGAAACTTTTCGTCGCAAGCTGACAATCGAAAGAAATTTTTGTACTCCTAAAATAGTTACTACCCTTAGCCACGGGGGCTCCACAGTAACAAGAGTTATAAGGGTAAAGCAGTCCCATTACAGGCCTGGACAGGCCCTGAGGGTTCCAGGAGGTTGAGGCTCCCAGAGTTCAAGACAATCGGCACATGAAGGTAGTAGGTTGTCAGCCCTACGCACTGGCCGCCTTTACCCCCCAGAAAATACTCCTGGTACTCATTTCTATTAGAGGCTGAGTCGACCCCAGGGCCATAGTGCGACAAGAAGGGTTACGTCAATGAAAAAGTCCAATGACAGTATCCGGAATCGAACCCGCGACCTTCCGGTTTGTAACACAGTGCCTCAACCAACTGCGCCACCGCGGACCCTAAGAGTAATAATGATAAACATAATAATAATAATAATAATAATAATAATAACAGCAACAATAAGTGCTAAGCACGTAAAATAGCAAAGTAGCAAATTACGGACAGTTACATATAGAGAAGCAAGTCATCAAAAATAAAGCGGTAGAGAAAAATGTAATGAATGCAGACAACGTAAGAAAAGTGTTCAAAGCCATGAGAACGATTACAGGTATTCTACACAAAACGGCAACGAGAGGCGTCTTTCAAGTATTGAGCAATTAAACGGGTAAACTTTCTGAGTAATAAATACACATTTGATGACTTTCATGTTACTCTGATTGTGTCAGCATAATTGGTAATGTAATATTGCTTATCCGAATTAATCAAACCTAACCTAACCTAACCAAATGTAACCTAACCCAATATAAATCAACGTAACCTAACACAGCCTAACCTAACATAACCTAATCTAACCTAACCTAACCTAACCCCACCCAACATAACCTAACCTAACCGAACGGAACCTAACCTAACCAAACGTAACCTAACCAAACCTAACCTAACATAACCTAACCAAACCCAACCTAACCTAATTTAACCTAACCTAACCTAACCTAACCTAAAATAATTTAACCCAAGCTAACATTAATTAATGTAAAATAACAAAAACCTAAAATTAAACTAACTAAAACTAAGCCCAATTTAAATTAAATCAACACAATCAAAATTAACATCACAAACCCCAACACAACCAAACCTCACCTAAGCTAACTTAACCTAACATAACCTAACCCAACCCAACATAACGCAATCTAGTATAACCTAACATAATACAATCCAACTCAACCTACCCAAACTAAGGCAACCTAACATACCGTTACGCAACAAACCTAACCTAACCTAATCAAACCTAAAGTAACCTTAACAAGCCTAACAGAAAATAACCTAACCTAACCCAATCCAAATCCACGCAACCTAATCCAACGCCGATATATGCGGACAGGCGGACGGATGGACGGATATGACGAAGAAAACAGGCGCTTTTTGCGAGTATAAGAACGCGCCTAAAAACTGGAGGAAGTTTTTGCACTGCGTAATAAATTCTTTGATTTTTTATATTATAGTGACTGTCTACACACTGCCGTATCAGGAGAAGAATCCGCTGACGACCACGACGGCCCTTTTGCAGCTCACGTCTTGTTTCGCAAAGGTACTGACAAAATATAAAGTCGATGGCAATCGATTCATCGAAGGTACGTTTCGAGTTTTTATCGTGCTTAACAGAGGGTAGAGATTCCCCTGAGAGTAGAAGAAGATAATATGGCTGTCCGACCCTCAGAGTCTCGGTGCGTTCTGTAACGGATTTAAATCGTACAGGGCCTTCGCAGTCAACAGCACGGCCACAAGAAGCTGACCAAATATCGCGCACGCATTCTATACACAAACCCACTTCGTCTCGCTCTTTCTGTACTCTGGTTGCGCCCCCACTGTTACTTACAGGATTTTGACAGAATTTTGACATGACTGCTGCACAGTAGACTTCGTTCACGTAAATTCACGTCGGTATTAACGTTTTAAAGCCTAGCGGTAACTTTACGTACCGCCAGGTTTAACATTAAAAAATTCTACGTGGTGCCCACATTGCGTTTATGTGTTTTGTACGGATCTCAGAACAAACAGCAACTTTTGCCTTATAAAACATTAAGAGACCGGTTTTTATAACCGAAGTGGAGAGTGTTTACAGCGCAGTACGCACTGAGTCCTTATATAAAACAGATACGATTCGTATTTAACCTTTCAAAACCTAGCGGTAACTTTACGTACCGCCAGGTTTAACACTAAAAAATTCTACGTGGTGCCCACATTGCGTTTATGTGTTTTGTACGGATCTCAGAACAAACAGCAACTTTTGCCTTATAAAACATTAAGAGACTGGTTTTTATAACCGAAGTGGAGAGTGTTTACAGCGCGGTACGCACTGAGTCCTTATATAAAACAGATATGTTTCGTCTTTAAAGGGTTAATCAGTTCACTATAACTCTCACTTTACGCGGAAGTTAAAATTCGTCAAATTCTGTCAAAAAGCGCAGGGAAATACACGTGCAGCGTAACAGCTGTAGCTGATCGCTGTGCTATATTATGTGTATTTTGAACTCGATAATATAAAATAACTGTGATAAATTTCAAGTCAAGAAGTACATACGAAATGTATGTTTCCACTTTTTACACAAGACACACTACAAATTTTTTTCGCCTCCCAGCAACAGCGCTACAACCAATCACCCTAAATTGTAGTGTTGTTGCTAGGATAACAATAAAGTGTGTAGTGTGTGTGTAATAGTGAAGAGTGAAGCTTCGATGTCGTGATGTAACAGAGGAACGCACTAACAGGAAACAAACAAAATGAACTTCCCACTGCAGTGTAAGTTCAGTAAAGACCCTCTCCTACTTTAAGTTAAGGATGGAAGTCTAAGAAGGAGTTGGAAAATAATCACTGGACATATCTGTCACTACCACTGAGTCATTTGGGCGCGCACAGAATCTGTTAAATTTATGCCAGCGATATGTCAGTGATATCTGCACAGGTGCGTGGGAAGTCCGCAGGATTCTTGGGCCCCCAGCTTGCACATGGAAGAGATGGTAGTTTGAAGATTACTGCCTCATGAGAAACATATACCAGACTATACGGCGTTACGTCCCATAAGCAGATAATCTCCACAGTCACCTCCACTTGAACCACAAATTTGTACTCCATTGTTATCATCATTGTTATTCCAAAAAAAAAGGTAAAGCAATCCCATTACAGGCCTGGACAGGCCCACAGGGTTCCAGGAGGTTGAGGCTCGCAGATTTCTAGACAGTCGGCACATGAAAGTGGTAGGTTGTCAGCCCTGCGCACCGGCCGCGTTTACCCGCCAGGAAATATTCCTGGTTCTCATTTCTGTTAGAGGCTGAGTCAACCCCAGGGCTGTAGTGCGGCCGGAAGGATTATGTCAATGAAAAATTCCAGTTACACTATCGGAAATCGAACCCGCGACCTTCCGGTTTGTAGTGCAGTGCTTCCTGCACCACCGCGCCCCCCCACCCATTGTTATTGTAATAATAATTTTAACCCTTTAAAGGCGGAAAGTAACCTGTTTTATATAAGGACTCAGTGCGTACCGCGCTGTAAACACTCTCCACTTCGGTTATAAAACCCAATCTCTTAATGTTTTATAAGGCAAAAGTTGCTGTTTGTTCTGAGATCCGTACAAAACACATAAACGCAATGTGGGCACCACGTAGAATTTTTTAATGTTATACCTAATGGTATGTAAAGTTACCGCTAGGCTTTAAAAGGTTAATATCGCCACACAAATGCAAGTTGACTATGCCTGGCCTATAGTTTACAGTATGGCCTACCTTCCAGGCTATGTCCACACTGTCCGTCGATAAGCTTCCTCAGTCGAACGGTTGTCGTCCTTTCCATTGATACAAAGTCAAAAGACTTAGGCTTAAGAATTATGTTCGAAAAGGTTGAAAAGTTCAGAGTTTGCAAAATAACACGGAAAGAAAAAAAAAAGACGGCCAATATAGATTTTCTGCATCATTTATACATAACGGAAGATGTAGAGTGCTGTCGAAACGTCAGCGTATGCAAATAGAACCCAAATTATGTACCCTAAAGTTTGCTCCGGTGACATGTTAGGCAGTGTGAAGCGTCACGTGACAGTAACCTTCACAGTCACCGATGTGAGAACCTCAAATCTCGTGGACCAGAAAGATTTAAGAATGTTGAATATTTAAACCCACCAAATGTATTACAGAAGCTGAGATAACAAGCACTTTCAGGGGACAATAAATTGGGAAGATGTGTTTCAGTGCAGTACACAGTTGGCAATAATCCGACTGCTGTCGAAAGCACCTAATATTACGATAAACAGAGAAAAAGCACTCCCTGTACAGGCCTGGAAAGGCAGTGAGATTTCCATGAGATTGAGGTTCCCATGACTTCCAGACGATCGTCACATGAAGGTGGTTAAGTTTGTCAGCGCTACGCACCGGTCGCCTTTACCCTCCAAGAAAATATTCCTGGTACCCATTTCTGTTAGAGGCTGAGTCGACCCCAGGGCCACAGTGCGGCCGGAAGGATTATGTCAATGAAAAATTCCAATGACACCATCGGGAATCGAACCCGCGACCTTCCGGGTTGTAGCGCAGTGGTATTATGATGAACTTAATGCAAATAAGTCATTTAACTCAGGCATTCTGTCTTTGTAGACAGCATATCGGTCCCATCTTCAAGCGTAATCCCTTGCAGACGGGACCGATATGCCCCCTCGCACAGTCGGCAGCTACGCCCTGTAACATCCTAGAAGGCGGGAAGTCCTCAACTACAATGCGGTGCAAGCCTGAAAGCTCGCAAATCGTTTAAAAGTTGCTGCATTCCTTCTGCGGCAGTGAGTAGTGTACATTACAACGTGAAAACCAAGGGCTAAGGAAAACACTTGTACCTAAACGAGTTGGCTTTGGTTAAGTCTGCAGACAATTAATGTTTATATAAAGACCAAGTTCGTGTTTGGAGCCCTAAGGGCCAGTTCAGGCCTGTAATATGATAAACAACTCCACGGGGCAAAGTCCTTCTTGAAAAGCTAACAGTATCTCAGCTAGTCGAGAAATTCCCCGCATTTTATGGAACCCGGAAGTTCATTACCGCATTCACAAGAGCCCGCCACCTGTCCCTATCCTGAGCCAGCTCAATCCCGTCCATATGTTCCGTAACATCATACTTTTTTTTAGGGTGAGGAGCTGTTAGCACCTCGCCCAACCCCCAAGTTGGAGGACCACCCCTTGTCGGCTGTCCGCGACTGCTTATTCAATGTATTCGCAGCTACCCATCATAACTGGAGGCCGCTCCTCCATCGGCAACCCGAGTACGCGCCGTGCCGTGGTGACAGGGACACACTTAACACGGCCTGTAATATGATCGTTTTTTTAAGTTCAGATTTAGGGATAAGGTAATCATCATCAGCACAGGTTTTGGGCACGCAGCCCACATGCAGTAAGTCCTACAAGCAACGTCTTTTTCATTCTGCACTTATTCAAATTACCCTACTTCAAATAACACTACACTTTCCTCTTATACCGTTAGTGCCGCTTCTCTCATTTGGTTCTCGCACTTCTTACCCTGTACAAAAATTATCCTAAATTTCTCAGTTCTGTAGTCTTGGTAATGCTAAAATAAGCGACATTATTCTGAGGGTCTGAAATTTGAGAACAAGGTATATATCCCTGTAGCATTACATTTTTAAAAACACTCGAAGTCCGCCCTGGGATTCTGTCCTCTTAAGAGAAGGTCGGAACAATTTTCATTCGATAGGTTGTCAGCACTGACATGATCCCAAAGTAGATTTGAAGCTAGGGACCGGTCAAGAGGTTGCTAAGCTTCTCCATATGCAAGCAACCATGGGATTCCCCTCGTATTCAGCAGAAGTAGGCTTGTAAGACTTTGGACTTGGTAAAAAGGTCACTGGTGTGTCTTTGCAACAAAGGGGCCCGGGTATAGCATTTGAAGGCACAATCCTGTTGGGCCCATGACAGATGAAATAATTCGCGTTGGGAGAAAATTACGTAATAATCACCTTCGTAATTTGTGTTCTACACCTTTCATGGCCAGAGTAATTAAATGCTATGTGTCGTTATGCCGTGTCGACTCGTCAGTAGTTGTAACGTGTTGGAAGACGGCGCTGCCTTCTTCAGGGTCGGACAGTCCAAGAAGATACCACTGATTGACCCTGAACTGGCAGGCACTACGATCCATCGCAACGTCGGATATATCAGTCGACACAGCGTGAGACTTAAATATTCAGAAAACACAAAAGAACAAACTAATTGCACACACAAGATACATATCTATATATTCTTTTATGACTGCAACATGTTTCGGCATATTGTGCCATCTTCAGGGACTTTTTACTACATTGTAAAAACTCCCTGAAGATGGGACAGGAGTCACGAAACATATTAGGGTCATGTACGACTATACAACTCTGTAGCTTGTGTGTATGTTTAATGGTTTAGGTAAAGCAGTCCCATTACAGGCCTGGACAGGCCCTTAGGGTTCCAGGAGGTTGAGGCTCCCAGATTTCGAGACAATCGACACTTGAATGTGGTATGGTCAGCCCTACGCACCGGCCGCTTTTACCCCCCAGGAAATATTCCTGGCACTCACTTGTTTTAGAGGCTGAGTCGACTCCAGGGCCATAGTGTCGAAAAATAAATCAGTGAATATGTCAGTAAAAAATTCCAATGAATCGAACCCGCGACCTTCTGATTTGTAGCGCAGTGCCTCAACCAACTGCGCCACCGCGGCCCATTTGATGGTTTACTAGTAGAAAATAAATTGATGAAAATGCACGGAATAATAAATTTTAAGATCAGTGACATTAGATCAAAAAGTGACAGTTTTTATGCTTCAGTTCACTGCAGTTGAACCCCGCGTACATTCATGGTATTTCTCTTATGTAGTCCCTTTTGTATTTGACTGCAAGAACCAATGGTATGCTACATAAAAGAATTTGGCTTTATTAACCTTTTAAAGCCTAGCGGTAACTTTACGTACCACCAGGTTTAACATTAAAAAATTCTACGTGGTGCCCACATTGCGTTTATGTGTTTTGTACGGATCTCAGAACAAACAGCAACTTTTGCCTTATAAAACATTAAGAGACTGGCTTTTATAACCGAAGTGGAGAGTGTTTACAGCGCGGTACGCACTGAGTCCTTATATAAAACAGATACGCTTCGTCTTTAAAGGATTAAGAGAAGTCTCACTTCTAGTTGAATGTGAGGAAAACTGATATTATAACGCGCGTCTCATTTCCCTCTCTGATATTCTAAGTTCTTTTTTTATCGATAATTATTTACTGTACGTACACAAGTAATTCTTTACGTACTTTCCCACACAGCTGCACACAGTCCTGCTCATGTCCCTTACCCTTGTATTACTGTTCACACAGTACCATTTTACAGTATGTCAACACCCCGATTACAGCAGGAATTCAGTATTTAAAATGTAAACCGCAACGTGACGGAAGGACTCGAAAGCAAAACATGGTTCACAGACAAGCACTTAAAACCCTTCCAGTAACATGACGTGTTTGTAAGGTTTGTTTCTTGAATTGTGGCAGTAATGAAGTAAGTCGGACTTGTATCGCTATTGGCACTAGTTGGTCTACACGACCCGAGGCTAATCTCAGTAGTTGATACACTGTCATCAAATAACCTATAAATCAATGTGATTAACGCAAAACGCCATTAACTTTCAACAATCATTAACTAACTAACTAACTAACTAACTAACTAACTAACTAGCTAACTAACTAACTAACGCCATGGAGCACAGGCCTTCTTGAGAAGCTAACAGTTTCTCAGCTAGTCAAGAAATTTCCCGCATTTTATGGAACCCGGAAGTTCATTACTGCATTCATAAGAGCCCGCCACCTGTCCGTATCCTGAGCCAGCTCAATCCAGTCCATGCCCCCACCCCACTTCTGGAAGATACATTTTAGTATTGTCCTCCCATCTACGCCTGGGTCTCCCAAGTGGTCGCCGTCCCTCAGGTCTCCCCACCAAAATCCTGCATGCACCTCTCTTTTCCCCCATACGTGCTACATGCCCCCGCCCATCACATTCTTCTCGATTTGATTACCCGAATAATATTTGGTGATGAGTACTCACATTATTGGTAAAAATACGTCAGGGCACGAATTTGATTTCCCGCATTTTAAGGAACCCGGAGGTTCATTACCGCATTCACAAGTGCCCGCCACCTGTCCCTATCCTGAGCCAGACCAATCCTGTCCATGCGTCCCTATCCCACTTCTTGAAAATCAATTTTAATAATATCCTTCCACCTACTCACAAACTTAATATTACAATTATTTCTCTTTGTCAGTTTCACCTTGAGAATGTCAAATGAACTTTGAGTTTCGAGAAAGTTAAACGCTACCTAAATAAGGTGGAAGACAGGGCCTTCTAATTCCATAGATACAAACCGGAGTGATGATTCAATTACGCAAAGTCACTCTCAACTCCAACGCTTTCAATTTGCCCTTATGGTTTCTCTTTGAATGCTGTGTACCAACATAGCGGTCCCAAGTCTAAAACTAGCAGTCTGCCTATTAGTTAAGTCCGTCCCTTGAAGTGGTAAGGAGCTGAAGTCCACGGTCCCTGTCAGGTCTTTTGATACGTCTCACCGCTTCGACCCAGAATTATCCACCTCACTGCAAGAAGTGCGTAACTCCTCCCAGTGAAATGCAAGCCGCGCCATAAGGAACAGCACGCACTGGGCTGATGTTGGTGTCAGACACACGATGTCCATAAAGAATGCTCTGGTAATCGAGTCGTGAAATACCGTATGACATCGAATTTAACCCTTTAAAGACGAAGAGTATCTGTTTTATATAAGGACTCAGTGCGTACCGCGCTGTAAACACTCTCCACTTCGGTTATAAAAACCAGTCTCTTAATGTTTTATAAGGCAAAAGTTGCTGTTTGTTCTGAGATCCGTACAAAACACATAAACGCAATGTGGGCACCACGTAGAATTTTTTAATGTTAAACCTGGTGGTACGTAAAGTTACCGCTAGGCTTTAAAAGGTTAAAGACGAAGCGTATCTGTTTTATATAAGGACTCAGTGCGTACCGCGCTGTAAACACTCTCCACTTCGGTTATAAAAACCAATCTCTTAATGTTTTATAAGGCAGAAGTTGCTGTTTGTTCTGAGATCCGTACAAAACACATAAACGCAATGTGGGCACCAAGTGGAATTTTTTAACCCTTTAAAGACGAAGCGTATCTGTTTTATATAAGGACTCAGTGCGCACCGCGCTGTAAACACTCTCCACTTCGGTTATAAAAACCAGTCTCTTAATGTTTTATAAGGCAAAAGTTGCTGTTTGTTCTGAGATCCGTACAAAACACATAAACGCAATGTGGGCACCACGTAGGATTTTTTAATGTTAAACCTGGTGGTACGTAAAGTTACCGCTAGGCTTTAAAAGGTTAAGGCGCCCTCTAAGTCTACTTTTAAAAACTGATTTTCAGTTAAAAAAAACTGGATGATAATTAGAAAGGAGTTAGTATGTTGTAAAGGGGTTTACTTTGTATTCAACAATTTTCTGAGCGACTTGACAATTTTTTAAATGTAAAAGATAAAGGTAAAGCAGTCCCATTACAGGCCTGGACAGGCCCTGAGGCTCGCAGGAGGTTGAGGCTTCCAGATTTCTAGACAATCGGCACATGAAGGTGGTAAGGTTGTCAGCCATACACATCGGCCGCCTTTACACCCTGGTGCTAATTTATATTAGAGGCTGGGTCAACCCCAATGCCATAGCGCAACAGACATGATTATGTCAATGAAAAATTCCAATGTCGCCATCGGGAATCGAACCCGCAACCTTCCGATTTGTAGTGCAGTGCCTCAACCAACTGCGCAATCGCGTGCCCATTTTATTTCAACCTGTAACCTATAACGTAGACGGTGCCAACTCTTTCGTATCCCCTCACTGAATGTACAGCTGTAAGAGAGAAGTGCAAGGGTTGGAGTTGGGTGGTTGTTACCCCCAGGTGTAGGGCACTATTTGATTGCTCATTAGCAGGCCGACACATATGTATGAAGATCAACATTTGGACACACCAAGTACCCTACTTGCGAAATTGGCTTCCAAGAGGCGGCATGATTTACAGAAAGCTTTGAAGACGCTGGGCGACGTTATGAAGAGAAGCGTCGGATATGGTAGGAGCTCTTAAAGTGACGTCATGTCTCCAGACTGGAGGGTCAGTCGAGGTACTGCATATTCAAAATGTAAACTGTAAACTTTACTGTCACACATTCTGCTATGCTGTGAGGAAGTTTGTGGGAAGGACAATAAGGAACATATATAGATATAGAATTGGGAAGTAAACTGCGACGGCCATATTTCAACACACAGTAACATTCAGTCTGAGTACAAGCTACACAGAATACTGTGTTTACAGAATGCAGTAAAAACCTTCGAAATTAACCCTTTAAAGACGAAGCGTATCTGTTTTATATAAGGACTCGGTGCGTACCGCGCTGTAAACACTCTACACTTCGGTTATAAAAACCAGTCTCTTAATGTTTTATAAGGCAAAAGTTTCTGTTTGTTCTGAGATCCGTACAAAACACATAAACGCAATGTGGGCACCACGTAGAATTGTTGAATGTTAAACCTGGCCTATGTAAAGTTACCGCTAGGCTTTAAAATCTTCCTCCTTATTTCTTTACATCCTCCTTCTTCCCTACATGTAATCTTCTCCTCCTTCACTTTATCAGTCTCTGTCCTTTTTACTCTCCTCTTCCTTCTTCCATTCCTTTACCAGTATTCATCACTCTACTTCTTTCTTCTTTACATTTTCTTCTTCTTGTTCTTCTTCTTCACTGTCTATGCCTTCATACACCTTCACTGCTGCGGCGCTCTTTCTTCATTACAGCATTCCGTTTCAGTATTTTTCTGTCACCTTCTTTGTCATAAAATTCCACCTTCATGGTTTTTCATCCTCCGACTTCACGCATTTCCCTTATCCTTTCTTCACGATCTTCACTCAATTTCCCTTCACTTTTCTCCTCATCATTCACGGATTTATTTCCACAAATTTTGTCTTCCTCTTCAAGAAGTTCCGTCTTACATTTTTCCCCTAGCCTTCATGTACCGTTTCTTTGCCCCAGTGCAAATCCAAAGACTGTTATCTTCTATCCCCTGCACATTCCGCAGTCCGCTCCCCTTACAGCCCCCGCCCCCGCCCCCCAGAATTCCCCCATACACAGAACACACAGTTCCTGTCTCGCAGATTCACGCAGGGCCACATCCACAGGCATCGCGCCACGGAACCTAGAAGTATCACATCATTATAACGGAGAACTAAACAACCGCAAACAGTTTGTTGACAATGGATAACAGCTGCAATCACATTAGCCGTCTGACAACTTGGTCCAGTCTTTACCACACTTCGGTCCGTCGTGGTCCTCATTAAGCCTTGCTGGTTTCTGTCCAATAAATTAGCGTCTTGCTATTTCTGTAGTCATCAAATTAATGGATGACCGACAGTTTCAGAAGAAGTAAAGATTTTGTATCTTAATCCTATTAAGTTATTATTGTGCTATATCAGAGCACAGGTGTTTTCCACCAGGTAAGTTCAAATACAGGACGTTCCTATTTTGTGGGACTGAGCACGGTAGCTTTACCATATTTAGTATCTGCATCCACTGGGATACACAGGGAGAATTTCTGTGTTCAGGGACACCATAAAAGGGACACCTGTGCTAGGGAAAACGGCACATTAGGCGTCAGGCTCCAGTAGCCAGCGGCAGTTCTGTGCAATCCCCAGGGCTCCTTCAACATCTCGGAAGAAATACACAGTGTCACCTGCTGTTTCTTAGTGATGTTTTAAGAACACATTATGTGTTTCAAAGCATATGTAAGAGATCCTTACATCAGTGCGTGTATGTATTGAAATTTAAACGTACAATTCCTCGACCTTAACATAAAAGGAAGCTGCATTACCGTGTCTACAGTAGGCTTTAATTGTCAGCTCCCCTTCATGTAAAAATAAGGGAGTTTTTAATACTGAATATATAAATAAATAAATAAATAAATAAATATAAATTTAGAATACAATGTGCTCGTGACAGGCTTATCTACCAAGACTTCTGTACAAGACAGCAATAATGTGAAACACATAATATTCAGAAATTTAATGTGTGCCATGTCCGTGCACTATATTATACAAAAAAACTTTAAACACCAACGCTGTTGACTGTGCAGTGCACAGTGAACAGCACATTCTCGCTTAACTGTATAGTGCAACCCAGTGTAACGACAACGGAAGGTTTCTCCCTGAAGATGACCCAGCAGGGTCGAAACATGTAGGAGTGTGTTATAACTGACGGAAAAAACTCTTTGTGCATTCGTTGGTGTTTAAAGTTTTTTACATAATATTCAGAAGTTAAACCGCATGTAGGAGGAGGGGGGATAATGAAATTCGGGTCTTCTGTCTTTGGATGAGTGGTTGCCGACGTTTCGAACTTAGGAGGTCCCGTCGCCTTGGACAGTCACGGGGTCCCAGAAGATATTTTTCTTGCCGTTGAAGATAAAGACACTACGTTCGTTCGAAACGTCCGAAACCACTCATCAAATGGCAAATCGTCATACCCTAGACCGTTGAATCTCGCCAGACAGAGCCCACTAACCACATCTGGCAGAAAAACAGGAAGACGCTCTTGTATGTAACTACCTGACAATTTTTGATCCGTCAGTGCACTGGGGCACCAGTTCACACTAAATTCAGAGCTGTTTCTTCATAACCAGTAAACCAAGCACGTTTTCTTGGCTTTTTTGGGGTCAGTGGGACACTTAAGAATACTCTAGGGGGCTTGCATGGGTAGTGTAAGCACATGGAACTGCAGTGCCATCTTGTGAGCTTGCAAGATACTCATGTAGATCAATATTATGTACAGGCCTTGAGATTCCAGTCGAGCAAACAGAGTCCTGCTTCACTTCTCTGGGGTTCTGGCAGTCAGAGGCGCACCAAGAATTTTTCAGTGCAGGGAGAGGGGGTGGGGGGGGCCTGAGGCTATACGTATATAATTTATGTTTGACTTTAAAAGTTATGCTACAAAAACCATGCTGTAAGTACAACACAACACTGTCTGCAGCTGCATTTATTTATACACACAAATATAACTACATGTTCCATGACTCAATCACAGTGTCCTGTCTTTTTGCTTTTTTTTAAATTTTATTAATTTATTATTCAAAATTCTAATGTACTAGCCATCAGCCGATTTCAGTGGCTGATTTCGGCTAAAGGGTAAATCACGTAAAACTTTTGATGTCATAATATCTACAAAATCTGTGTTTTTTTAAATTTTGGTTTTGGGAGGTTTGGGGGCGGCACTGCAGCCCGGCAGCCCCCCCCCCTCTTTTTGGTCCGCCCCTGCTGACAGTACTGTATCACATTTAACCACTCCACTCGTTACTTCGTCCATTGTCCAGTGTTTAAAACACGACATTTGATACCAAAATTCTGGACAAATATGTCTGTTTCCTTGCTCAGGTGAAAAGTTGAACAGACGCCACTCCTTTGATCCCGACAGATAGACAATGGACGAAGTCTAACATCTGATGATTTCAAACAAATGCCGCCTCCTTTTTGGGGATACAGCACCGCCCTTTCAGTTATGAGTAAGTTTACATGCAGTTCGTAGTTATTCACACAGTCAAGAAAGTGCCTCGTTATAAACGTAAAACGAACTGCACCCGCTCTGAACCTAAGCCCGAAACGGTACAGCTAAAACGCAAATATAATCTATCATTAGGGCCACACTAACCGCCTGACATATTCAGTGGCGCTAAGAACGATCATAGAGGTTGACTGTACATGTGAGAAGAGGGGAAGGCAGGGGTATTAACAAGCAGAGGTTATCAAACACGACCTAATTTTCTGTTCAATTTGTCTAGTCCCTCAAGGCCTATGCACACAATACCAATACCCTCCCCTTATCGCCATGTGACCACTTACTTACTTAAACATATTTACACGTGTCACAGCCTGCACATGTGTGACAGATCAGCTGCGATGCCTGCCTTTAAGTTCTGCTTGTGTGCTATCCTGTTTCAACATCACGTGAATTAACTGCACGTCACATTTCATATTGTTTTGTGATGTGATAACAAAAGCACGGTAGAGCAAATAAGTTATACAGCAAAGTTCCATTCCATTTCGAATGGAGTAAACGCTAAAAACTTCACATCTGGAAATGGTGCAACATTTTGTAAGTTGTTAGCGAAACCTAGCAATTACAAACCTCCCTTAGGTCTTCGAACACTTATTTAGTGCTGAATTTGCTTACTTTAGGTATAAGTTTCTTATTATAAGCGTAGAATAGACTCCAGATTTATGGAATATCACAAATAATATTTGTCTAGGGTTTCATTAAATATTTACCCTATCAAAAAGTGTTTCGAATACAAAATATACATCTCTATAACGTTACAGTTTGTGTTATACGCAAAATTCGTGTACTAGTATCAGGTTCTTTGGATATGAGATTCGTATGATTAGACAATATAGTGCATTAATACAACAACTGCAGAAAGAAACAACAAGTGTTGCCAAAGTACACAACGCGAAATGAACACCAACAGCCACCAAAGAACAAACAACCACCACGTGTCGAAAGAAGATGGCCTGGATACGGACAAAGTGAAGGATGCAGACAGGAGTTATGCGAATCAGTTTGGTTTAAACAGACCGCAGGAGGACGCCCAGCTTCTCGCAGCAGATATGGAAAAGGTAATGCATGTAACCGAATACAAATATCTGCCATTACTTCCTGAAAATATGTGTAAAAAACTGAGAATTAAAGGCTGAGATGTGTGTTTCCTGTCCAGGATTGTTCAGATTTCTACTTTAACCTTTTAAAGACGAAGCGTATCTGTTTTATATAAGGACTCAGTGCGTACCGCGCTGTAAACACTCTCCACTTCGGCTATAAAAACCAGTCTCTTAATGTTTTATAAGGCAAAAGTTGCTGTTTGTTCTGAGATCCGTACAAAACACATAAACGCAATGTGGGCACCACGCAGAATTCTTTAATGTTAAACCTGGTGGTACGTAAAATTACCGCTAGGCTTTAAAATGTTAAGGAAATCAATGCAAAATGAATTTCGGGGTGTTTCTTGTCGGATGACAATGCACACTGTGTTACAACAGATGTAAGACTCACAATGTTCCATCGACAAAAGAGAGCCTATCATTGAAATTAATTCATTTACTAAGAATTCGAGCCGGCTACCTAATGAATCACACGTCAAAACCTTTACGCCTTGAGCCAGTCCGCTCTACGCGTCACCATACACCATTTTCTCACTTGGTAGGATCACACTCCAGAACAAACTCTGACGACACCAGACGGATGGGACGAGTATGAACAGGATACGAAGTGTGGTATAGGAAGATACAAGCCACGGTGGCTCCAGAAACTGGCTAGCAAGAAGAGCTATGTTGCTGTGTACGGTCTAGTTGGGATGTGCCAGTTTGCCACTGGCACCTACTTTGTGTCCACCATTAGCACAATAGAGAAGAGGTTCAAGATACCTAGCAGGACTTCCGGTAATGCTTCCTGGTCACTGTACATGACATAACCTGGTCACTATACATGACATCACCTGGTCACTATACATGACATCGCCTGGTCACTATATATGACATCGCCTGGTCACTATACATGACATCACCTCGTCACTATACATAACATCGCCTGGTCACTATACATGACATCGCCTGGTCACTATACATGACATCACCTGATCACTATACATGACATCATCACTATACATTACACCGCCTGGCCACTATACATGACATCATCACTATACATTACATCGCCTGTCACTATACATGGTATCACCTGGTCACTATACATGACATCATCGCCTGGTCACTATACATGACATCACCTGGTCAGTATACATGACATCATCGCCTGGTCACTATACATGACATCGCCTGGTCACTATACATGACATCGCCTGGTCACTATACATGACATCACCTGGTCAGTATACATGACATCATTGCCTGGTCACTATATATGACATCATCACCAATCAACATACGGTCGAACTCGGTTATAACGTCATGAAAGGGACTGAATATTTTGTGTCGTTATAAACGGGTGTTGTTATAACCGAGGAGGTGTGTAATGTTACTGTTAACAGTGAGGAATTAATTGGTACCACAGAATATCTGACGCTATACACGAGGTGTCGCATAAACAGATGTCGTTATAACCTGGTTCGACTGTATTCATAAATGAGATTTCAGGCTTCCGCCTGGGTAATCTGCATCGTTAATCATCTTCATCAAAATCATTTTAAAATAACAAATGTCGAAGTCAAATTCCATTCGGCATTTATCATAAACTTTACCCTCATAACAAATAGCCTACTGTTACATTTTCTATACTGTCCGTACAGCGTACAGTCGGTAACCAGACCACACTATAATCAGTCAAACAGAATGCAGGTACGTGCTGCATTAGTAATCACAACTGTCGGTACATTTTGTACATTTATGCATTTTAAATGTTTATTCATGTTTACATTTTAATTAATTCAATATTCTTTAACATTAATTTCCAATATACCAGGATCCATTACACAACAAACGCCTACATTTTAATTTATTTACTTTTGTACATCTTTTTATTGTGTACGTGTACACAGATTACTGGTTCGGTTTTGTGCAGCGTTACTTTAGTGTGATCCCCTGACGATGATCCCATAAGGGATCGAAACATGTAGCAGTGTTCAACGTGATATTTTATTTTGATATTTTATATTAAAATATCTGGGATCAATACCGTGCATTTTGTTGGACTGAGTGTTCTGATTAGCCCACTATTAATTTCAAATTCATGTGTGACTGTATCTTACCTTTCCAAAAAAGATTCACACCTTCAGTTCAGAAATACGTGGTTAAGGTATTTCTGTGTGATAAAATGAAAATAATCCATTTAAAAGGCCTTCGGGCGGAAGTAAATTTTAAAAATTTAACCTGTTGTGCAGACAGTTTCTTTACGGTCTGTCCAGTGCGATATTTAGCAAGGGGAAAAACCTATGATCCCATACAATAAGCACACTAAAAGTGACATATCAAATGTTTATTGCCTCAGGTATGATACAGTCAGCTTGGGACATCAGCGGCTTATTTGCAAGCATCATACTCGCTTACCTGGGAAGCAGAGGTCACAAGTTGCGATGGGTCGCATCCGGGACAATGCTAGTGGGTCTGTCCTCCTTCGTGTGCCTACTGCCCCATCTTATATTCGGTCCAGGGCAAGACGCCCTCGCGCTGACTGTAGAATATGGCGGCTCTTATGATGCGGCAATCAGCAATAGCAGCTCGGACAAAGGTGAGTCCTGTAAAAGTCATTAATGTTTTGGGAACCGTGTCTGCGTAACATAAATACAAGGGGCTAGTATAGATACAGGGGTTAGATACCGACTGCAACACTAATCAGTGTTTGTGAAGGTTTGTCAGTTACAGCACCTAAAGACCACCACTTCTCTTCCCACAATCCCCCCATCACTACCCCAAGAAACACCCCCACAGTAACGAACCTCAATTTCACAGCAAGTATTGTCTCTGAAATTAAACAGATATCAAGAGCATCGTCACTACTTAAAATATCACATTTACATATGATTACTACATAAATAAAATCCACCGCAGAAGTCCAAACAAATCCACAGCCAAAATAAGCTCCAACGAGCCCAGAACTACTGCCTCCGCCAGCAACACGGCCACAAATACACTTGCGAGACTTCAACTACTCCACAGACAGCTGCACAGCAACCGTCACTATCTTAGCAAAACCCACAACCAAAAATACGATCAAAGCCAGCGATGTAATTTTCAGTGTATCGGTCAGAAAATCCACCAACATAAATACTGCCAACTGTATCAACCAAACTCACAACCCAACTTCAGACAACCCTTACCGCCAGCTATCCCTGCACCATGAATTCCGATAAACACGCTGCCTACTCTTGAAGGGGTGCTGGGATTGGTTCCGGGCACAAGCCGCGGTGATCAGAAAGTGGAAATGGGACAGGTGGATTGCGAGTGGGGCAGTTGAGCAGATGGATTGCGAGTGGGACAGCTGGGCAGGTGGATTGCGAGTGGGACAGCTGGGCAGGTGGATTGCGAGTGGGACAGCTGGGCAGGTGGATTGCGAGTGGGACAGTTGAGCAGGTGGATTGCGAGTGGGACAGTTGAGCAGGTGGATTGCGAGCGGGACAGTTGAGCAGGTGGGTTGAAATTAATGTAGGCAATCATGTATTGTGTTATTTAACGACGCTGGCAGTTTCTAAGATTATACAGCGTCAGTGATGGATGAAAGAATGAGTATACAACACTGTTGGAACTATACTGACAGGGTAAAACGGAAATGCTGGGACAGGAACATGTTCCAGTGCCAGTTTTTTCACCCACATTGACTGGCCTAGGTTTGAACTCCGGTGTCAGTGGTGACAGGCCGGGAACTAAAGGCCTGAGCCATGGTACGTCCATGGGAAATCAGAAACACGAGAAAAGGAAATGGAATAAATATTAGTGCAGGCCAATAGGAAGACATACAGGTGACCGGGCGGCCATTTTCAAGGTCAAAACGTCGATAAGTGCGACAAAGATGTAGATATCGTGTGACGTAAAATATATATTCCCCTTTCCCCGTGTACTAGAAGATGGAAGTGGGAAATGAGACGCGATGTATCGTCATACGGCGTGACAGGAGTTGCCTCTCTTTGTGTCTTAGATCTGTCCGAAGCCTTCCTGTGCAGAAGCGAGCGTAAGTACCAGGAAGAATGCTCACTTGGCGACTTCTCTTCCGCCCCGGCAGTAATCTTCTTCGTATCGTTTCTGGGCATCGGAGTGGGCACCTCCATGTACCACACGCTTGGCATATCCTACCTCGACGACAACGCAAGGAAAAACAAGACGCCTTTCCTCTTGGGTAACACTCCATGTATTCAACGTCCGTGTAGAAATGTTTAATTCTGTTCACTTTAGAATTTGACATCTCCTTGCGTTCTACTTAAAACACAACTCGTTAGAATTTACTATGGCGTAAACAAAAACTAAAATTTCAGTACAATGCGTTATTTCAGGCTTCCGCCGCAACGTAGATGATATCTACGCTCTTGTGGGGTATTACGCAGCGTAGATCGGTAATTTTGTACCGACGTTTCGGGACAACCTATCCGTCCCACCTTCAAGGGTCCAGAAATCCAAGAAGAAAGTTTTTCTTGGACTTCTTTACCCTTGAAAATGGGACTGATAAGCTGTCCCGAAACGTCGGTACAGGATTACCACTAATATCCCAGAACAGCGCAGATCTTGTGTGAGCATAAGTTTATGTTTCGTCAAAGAGAAACGAAAATATAATAAAACAAGGATAATATGCTCTGTGACATTAACAATCTTCTCATTGTTCCATTATGATACAGTATAGCCCCTGTGGGACATTCTAAATCTCAGTTTCACTGAATATGCAAGGCACTGTAATATTACGCAGTTATATCGCACCCACTATTAAATGTCTGTCGTTCAAAATCTTATGCAGTAAGCCCAAAAATTGATAAGAAATAGCGCTAAATCTCCGGAACGCTCTACCGCGACACACACTTCTCGTTAACCGTTCGCCATACCGTTCCCAGAATTCCCTGCTGGTGATGCTTGACGGATATGGCAGTAGGTCGCAGCTGCGTACGGTTGTTTCGACGTACAAAAGCATGCAATTTAGGAACACGTCCAAATTATGCACATTTCCCCTATGTTCCGCAAACACACGAACACATATATATATATATATATATATATATATATATATATATCCGTGTGTGTGTTCGTGTGTTATATATATATATGAGATTTGGTGTTCGAACCCCGGCTGGGGCAACAGACTTTTTTCCAAAACATCCAAATAGGTTCTGGGGCCCACCCATCGTCCTATATAATGGACACCTGTGTTCTTCCCAATTCAGCCTCCTGTTCAGCGGGTGTCCGGGGTAAGTAGGCAGTGGCGTGAGGTTTAGCACTTACCTCTATCCAGTACAGATGTTAAGAATGAGTGGAGCTATGCCTCTATTCCACCTATATACCTTCGTGGCGTGGATAGGGACAAATTTACCTTTGTGTGTGTGTGTGTGTGTGTGTGTGTGTGTGTAGCTACGTCATAACTAGATACATTTTTGGCGAATCTTAACCTTTCAAAGCCTAGCGGTAACTTTACGTACCACCAGGTTTAACATTAAAAAATTCTACATGGTGCCCACATTGCGTTTATGTGATTTGTACGGATCTCAGAACAAACAGCAACTTTTGCCTTATAAAACATTAAGAGACTGGTTTTTATAACCGAAGTGGAGAGTGTTTACAGCGCGGTACGCACTGAGTCCTTATATAAAACAGATACGCTTCGTCTTTAAAGGGTTAATGAATCGTTGAGAGGAACTGGCTAGGTGTTCATTTCAGGGCCGGTTTAAGATATTTATGGGCCCAATAACAAAACAATTTTGGCTACTCTACGCACTCGCAGTACTGCACTGATAATGCAGACAGAGCAGCGTAACGATTTAAGTCTGACACAAAACCTGAAACACATGCAGCCTCTCCCTTCCCCCCTCCCCTACGGGGACGACGGGCCCCATGCGCCCGCATAGATTGCGAGAGCCTAAACCGGCCCTGATTCCTGTTGATAAATACCATGAACAAACATGACAAAGCAACTCTCTCTGCAGCAATATGGCAGTGCATACGGATGCTGGGGCCCACTGTGGGGTTCCTATACGGCTCGTACGCCCTGCAGAAGTACGTGGCCCCATCTGCGCACCCAACAATAACAAGCGATGACCCACGGTGGATAGGGGCGTGGTGGCACGGTAAGACACAGTTCTGTCACGTCACGCGTCTGAGAACTGTCCACAGAACATAACGTAAGTTTGAAGAATCAGCGTAAGACCCAATCTTTATGGTCTAGCAGCTACTCTTCTTGACCTAAGCGATTTATAAAAGGTATGTTACTAAGTTTTGCGTACACAGGTCGATTTTAATGATTTCATATTACCTTCTTATGTATAACCCAGGCACTCTTCAACAACACATTTTCCTGCACATCTGAATATGACACGATTGTGTCGAAACGCATAGCGTGTACTTATTGTGACTTAGTAGCCTATTATAACAAAGCTGTGCCTTGGACTTCGAACATACGGGGTTGTGCAAAAGTCACTTGACACTACAGGCAACACGTTAAACATCGAGTGACACATAAATTTTCCAACACCCTGTATAATACTGACCAAAGCGCATTTTCAAGCACAAATATGTAAATCTGTTCACAAATTTGAATTCAAGGCTTCAGGTTGTATCAGAAAAAAAAATATTTTTCGATGAATGTCAGCAGTTACTTGGTCATGCCAGTATGACTGTTTCTTCAGGCTGGGGACCGCTTGGAGCCAGCAGCCTCCTATTAGCTCTCGTGTTAGCCCTGTTCCCGAAGAAATTACCTCGAGCGGCCCAGAGAGAAATGGCGGCAATTGCAGCCGGGGAGTCCGTCATCAGCACCAAAGAAAGGTCGTTTAGTGGTAAGCAGCCCGCACTGGGTTACCACAGTGCTTCATTTCTTTAGGCGTCAATTCACCACGTCCTATTTAACCCTTTAAATCCCAGCGCTTAGTATACGTACCACCCGGTTGACATTCAACAATTCTACGTTCTGCCCACACAGTGTGTTTATGTGTTTTGTGTGGATCTCAGAACAAACAGCGACTATTTCCCTATACAGCATTAACTGGTTGGTTTTTATAACCGAGACGGAGTGTGTTTACTGCGCGGTACGGACTGGGTCTTTAATTCTACGTTCTGCCCACACAGTGTATTTACGTGTTTTGTGTGGATCTCAGAACAAACAGCGATTATTTCCCTATACAGCATTAACTGACTGGTTTTTATAACCGAGACGGAGTGTGTTTACTGCGCGGTACGGACTACATCTTTGTATATAACTCAGGTTATTACTGACCTTTAAAACGTTAATGTGCTGAAATCGGTGATACTACCTGGAGCTACGTTGTGAACGTTTCCAGCAAAGTTGAGCAACCTCATATCAACTGAAGCGTACGTTTCACTGTTATATGCTGCCGCCATTCCCTGCTCCTATTAGTTACTACTACTCATTGTTACCGCTAACATATGAGAAACAGCAAGTGTTGGCATTTTATACCGTAAGGACTCCTTCAAGACTATATTTAACAAGGTGAGAAAAAATGCAAACAAGACTGGGGACGACGATGATGATAATAATCAATATAAAAATAATTATGACGACAGGCTTAAATAAATTTTTTATTTTTTCATTTTTTTTTTTAATTTTCAGAGAGAGTTTACTGTGTACTTGTCCACAAATTATTTAAATTTTCTTCCGCCACTAGGCTCACTAGTATAACGGAGTCTCTCCGTATGTTCCCCAGTTTCTCCGTACTTGTCACTTCCAAGCACTCTCCGTCTCCGTTCTATTCCCCCCCCCCACCACCACCCTCCTATTTCATGTGTCACCGGTCTAAATATCTTTGGCCTTCTACCCCCGGAGCTTGACTCTCAAATACTTGTGTCCGATTTTCAACTCACACAGCTACAATTCTGATTGTGTTTTAGACTTCAAGATGGTTCTAAGTCGCCTAACGAAGAATAAGGTTCTGCTTTTGAACTCTTTTAGTTCGGTTTTCTTCATGTTCGGCTATATCGGCTACTGGACCTTCATGCCGAAGTACATGGAGACACAGTTTAGGCAGTCAGCTTCCACATCCAGTTTGATAACAGGTAAACGTACAGCCTGCAGCCTGTACACTACTTCCTACAGCCTACAGCCTATAATCTAATTTACAGGATACAGCCTGTAGTCTAAAATATATAGAGTTGAACTCGGTTATAACGTCATGAAAGGGACTGAATATTTTGTGTCGTTATAAACGAGTGTTGTTATAACCGAAGCGTATACTTTCATGGTTAACAGTGTGGAATTAATGGGTACCAAAGAATATCTGACGCTATAGGCGGGATGTCATATAAACCGATGTCGTTATAAACGGGTTCGACCGTGTATATATACCTTGTTATTCAGTTCTACAGTCTGACGCAACAGGTCGTTTAACACACGTTTTATTGGCAACCAGTTCCGGCTTGTAACAGAGCCATCATCAGGCCGTAACAGAAACTGTAATGTTTAAGGGCTTAAATGTGTACTGTGGGTCGATCAGAAAATACACGTGCGTATCAAATCTTACTGCATGCCTCCTTATAATGGGAAACTTAACGTTTTAAAGCCTAGCGGTAACTTTACGTACCACCAGGTTTAACATTAAAAAATTCTACGTGGTGCACATATTGCGTTTATGTGTTTTGTACGGATCTCAGAACAAACAGCAACTTTTGCCTTATAAAACATGAAGAGATTGGTTTTTATAACCGAAGTGGAGAGTGTTTACAGCGCGATACGCACTGAGTCCTTATATAAAACAGATACGCTTCGTCTTTAAAGGGTTAAAAGACGACACCACACATTACGTGTGTTGTTAAGTCGTGTATTGTGGACTTGCCTGCCATCTGTAGGAGTACTGGTAAACTATTTAACAGTACAATCGATGACTGCAGAAGTTCGACCACTCGCGACGAATTTATCAAACTGTGAGGAACAGAAAAGATTTTTCATTTTTTTTTTCTAAATTGTAGTTGATTCACTGTTTCACTTTGTAGTCTTCGTCACACAACAGCAGGGTGATCAGTGACCGAGGATAATATGGGTGGAGCATCTAAAACTCATATGCCAAAAATATGCAATAGAAACTGTATCAGAAAAAGTGACAAAAGACCACTTGAAAGACGTAGGAGTAGATGGGAGGACGTTATGAAATACCTATCGTAAGGAAATTATGACATTGTTGATTGTATTGATCTGGCTGATGATATAGTCTAGGGTACGAGGTTGTACGGAGAACACAATAAAGAAATGTCGGGTTCCATGAATGGAGGTAGATATATTGACTGATGTGTGACTATTAGCTCGTCCAGAAGAAATCTGTTCTGTGGAGACGGCTGGCTGGTTTATCAAAACTGTCAGGACAGTCATCTCTCACAGTGAGGGAGGAACAAAGACTGAGGGTGTTCGAGAATAGGGTGCTGAGGAGGATATTTGGGCCTAAGAGGGACGAAGCGACAGGGAAGTGAAGAAGACTACATAACGAGGAACTTAATGACCAGTACTCATCACCAAATATTATTCGGGCAATCAAATCGAGACGAATGAGATGGGCGGGGCATGTAGCACGTATGGGGAAAAGAGAGGTGCATAAAGGATTTTGGTGGGGAGACCTGAGGAAAGGCGACCACTTGAGAGACCCAAAAGTAGGTGGAAGGATAATATTAAAATGGATCTTCAAGAAGTCGGATGGGGCATGGACTGGATTGAGCTGGCTCAATATAGGGACATATGGCGGGCTCTTGTGAATGCGGTAATGAACCTCCGGGTTCCATAAAATGCGGGGACTTTCTTGACTAGCTGAGAAACTGTTAGCTTCTCAAGAAGGCCTCTGCTCCATGGAGTTAGTTAGTTAGTTAGTTGGTTGGTTAGTTAGTTAGTTAGTTAGTTAGTTAGTTAGTTACGACAATCTACATAACCTAGAAGTCGATAGATCAGAAGACTTGCTCCTTTACATTAGGCGGCACGTAGTCACGTGACAGACAGACAGGCCGCAGGGAAATACGTTGCCGTGGTGCAGGCCTAAACGTACTCTCAGCTAATAACAGTCTTTCATTTATGACGCTGAGTAAAATGAATGCCCTAAAATGACGCAAAGAAATCGAGACCCTACTGTGTTCAGCAGCACGCACAAGTCTTCAGCATGAGTTAGAAGCAACTGCTGTGTATTTTCGGTTAAACTGTTGAAGAATATCGAAGTTTTAATGAACCTGTCTCCACTAAGTTAGGTGGATAAATGTATTAAGGTTTTCGTTTCTCCCATCTACCTAGTTTTAAGATGTTACAAATTGTTAACTCAACTGGTTTTCAGGTTCAGTGGGAATTTCCTTCTCAGCAATGGGAATCATTGTGTCGGGTGCTGTGATATCCAAGTTCAAACCCAGATGTCGTTATTTAGCAGCCTGGAATGTTGTTGTTGAAATGTTAGACGTTGTCGCCCATCTGTGTTACGGCTTCCTGACCTGTTCGGTTAACGACCTTCACGGAGAAATGAATCCTGATAACAGGTTAGTTACTATAACCCTGTTGACATCTTCTTGGTCAATAAATAATAATTAATAACTCATTCAACATTTATTACAGAGATACTTACTGCCTCGGTAAAGCCATTACCACACAATTCAGAGACATGCTGTAACACTTTCTGTCACAGCTGGAACCTAACAGCTGACTGCAATAGCGACTGTGACTGCGGGCCCAACGTGAATTATTCTCCGATCTGTGCAGCAGATGGCAGTAAAACATTCTTCTCCGCTTGCCACGCTGGTTGCACGAGTGTGGAAATAATAAACGGTACAAGGGTAAGTCAGTTAGTCACTTTTGACTCACTAGTAAGAAGACAGATTGAAAAAAGAAAAGTTCACAGAATATCTGAGAGAGAAATCCTACAAAACGTTGAAATCTGTGACACGACACGTTCGATGACATGCAGAATATATATGTTTTAAGGGACTACGGTTCTTTTCCCGGTAGCAACAAGAGATTCTTCTGTTTTCCAAAACATCCAGACCGACTGTTTGGGCCGCCCACTCTCCTATTCAATGGGTATAAGAAGTTCTTGCCCGGGGGTAAAACGATTGGGGCGCGAAGCTAACCAATTACCTGCATCTAGCACCAAAGTGAATGAGTAGAGCTGTACCTCCATTGCCCCATACGTCTTCACGTCCTGCACACGGACAACTTTACCTTTACCTTTACCATGTTCGGTTACATTTATACCAGCAACGAACAACTTTCGTGTAACATACAAGAATATATTTAACGTGTTGCACACTGGAGTCCACCTTCCCAGTCTTGCTATAGTACTGCAGACCCTCGAATTAACAGCCAATACCGCTAATTTCACATATTCCCATTGTGGACAAAAATTTCAGAAACAAGAGATTTCGTACGTGATTTCCGAAATACGTACATAGGAGTCCGTTAACCTTTTAAAGCCTAGCGGTAACTTTACATACCAGCAGGTTTAACATTAAAAAATTCTACGTGGTGCCCACATTGCGTTTATGTGTTTTGTGTGGATCTCAGAACAAACAGCAAATTTTGCCTTATAAAACATTAAGAGACTGGTTTTTATAACCGAAGTGGAGAGTGTTTACAGCGCGGTACGCACTGAGTCCTTATATAAAACAGACACGCTTCGTCTTTAAAGGGTTAATTAGCGAAGCGGCCGCTATGTGGCGACACTCGCGTGGAGGCGGTAGTGTAGTGCTCTTTTCATAACCTGGATCGTGGTTTTATTAGTTTATCTTAAATTTATTAACTTCCAATTAACTTTCACTACAAGGTTAATTAAATTTGTGGATTTTTAGGCTATATATATATATATATATATAAAATTCGGAAGTGCCGGACAATCGGCATTATCGGACCACCCACTCCTCCTGTTAGTCCGTTAATGCGGGCGTCTACAGTACTGCAGATCGACATAAGTATTGCGAGTCTATGGCTCGTTCACTTGCTGTTACAGGCAAGTCCCTGACAGTGTTTGGCCAGAACTTCTGTAATGAATATTTCCTGGTGTTACAGATGTACGGGAATTGCAGTTGTATAGGTCCTGAAGGAACGGGGTGGGCAGTGGACGGATCGTGTGCAGTGGACTGCAGTGCAAACTTCACCATATTCCTGGTATTACAGTGCATTATGCGGTTCTGCACAGCGTCAGGCAGGGCAGGCAACACAATCATACAGTTCAGGTACGTCCTATTTTAACACTTTGAGTAATAAGTACGAGACGTAAAATTATCGCCATTCAATCGGCCCAAAGGTAAAATTATGAACGATATATATATATATATAGTATATGAACGACGAAGACAATAATACATTTAAACAGAACAGACCAAAGACGCTGTTTTTAAGGAGAACCCCCTAATTGAAACCTTCGCGTTTCTGGAATATTATGCAGCGTTGAATGTTAATCCTTTACCGACGTTTCGGGACAACGTATCGGTCCCATATTTAAGGTTAAAAAGTCCAAGTCCCTTAACTATCCAGGAGGTTGAAGCGTCCAAAATTTCACGACAATCGGTACATGAATGTGGCAAGTTTGTCAGCCTTACGTACCGGCCGTCTTTACCCCTAGGAGATACCCATAATAGTCATTTCTGTTAGAGGCTGAGTCGAGTCCAGGAAGAATTAAGTCGATGAAAAGTCCCAAAGATTATCGGGAATCGAACCCGCGACCTTCCGGCTCGTAGCGCAGTGCCTCATCCAACTGCGCCGCCGCAGCCTGAAGCAGAAATGAGCCTGCTGAATTCCTTCAATACCCCTTGACCTCTGACAGTGACCATCCCCTCGATAATAATAGAGTTATTTTTTTCCAGATGTGTTGCTGAAGATGACAAATCGCTGTCTATCGGCTTCACAGAGTCCCTGCTGTGCGGCCTGGCATTCATCCCAGGCCCAGTTGTGTATGGCACGCTGCTAGGTAATATCTGTTATTTAGGGACAGACAAAATGTTTTGCTGTAGGCCTTGTAGATTTTACCGTCCTCAATAACGGGGCAATACAGACCTCTAATTTTCCTTAAACTTTTGAAGACTGACAACTTTAAAGACGAAGCGTATCTGTTTTATATAAGGACTCAGTGCGTACCGCGCTGTAAACACTCTCCACTTCGGTTATAAAAACCAGTCTCTTAATGTTTTATAAGGCAAAAGTTGCTGTTTGTTCTGAGATCCGTACAAAACACATAAACGCAATGTGGGCACCACGTAGAATTTTTTAATGTTAAACCTGGCGGTATGTAAAGTTACCGCTAGGCTTTAAAAGGTTAAAATATTCTCCTCCGTAACGTTCTTTCATATCCTGAGACACTGACTTTTCTAAGCGTTCCCAGGTTTCGCCTGCTTGTTTTTCTGATGACAGTACAATTAGGATGACAATGAATAAATATCATTGGTGCAATTGTAGTTAAAGGGGAACACCGACGTCCTGGAAAGAAAACCTATTACTGTACCACTTTTTTCCACCGCAAATGTCACGTGGACTGACCCAGCTTCAAGCTCTGGTCTCCGCGGTAACAGGCCGAAGACTAAAAGCCTGCGTCACGGCACGATATTTTAGACTGGATTCAACCTGAATTACACTTAAAAGACTTAGTTCGTACCGAGCAGTAAACACACTCCTCCTACATTACAAGAAAAACCTGTCGATTCTGTGCGAGGCAAAAACCTCAGCCTATTGTGTGCATCATAGGAAATACGTAAATAAATTCTAAAAGGTTTTGACGGTGGTGTATAATATTGTGTGGTGATGGGTTTATGGACTTTATCCATCGTCCGAAGACTAAAATATTAAAAATGTTAAAAAATTAAAATCACAGCGTTTCGGAAGCTGGCTCTGCTTCCGTCCTCAGGTGAATGGAGGGGGAGAAGAGAAGAACACCTACTGTGTTGGGCCCCTTAGACATAAATAGCCTACATCACTGGACAACTCATGTCAGCCACAGACAAAACCTGGTTTCGGGTGCTTATAGAACTGCAGTTCGCTGACATGAGTTGTGCAGTGATGTAGGCCAGCTCTGTCTAAGGGGCCCAACACAGTAGGTGTTCTTCTCTTCTCCCCCTCCATTCGCCTGAGGACGGAAGCAGAGCCAGCTTCCGTAACGTTGTGATTTTAATTTTTAATATTTTACTCTTCGGACGATGGATAAAGTCCATAAACCCATCACCACACAATATAAATAAATTGTGGTAAAAACGTAGGTTTTGAAACGAGAAACCTGGTGGTACATACAGCAGCCACTCAGCTTTAAGGGGTTCGCGATTACTCATATGGCACGTTTTTTGAGAGATGCACAACTAAACGTGTTCAAGGATATCCAGGTAACACCCCCTTAACCCTTTAAACACGAAGCGTATCTGTTTTATATAAGGACTCAGTGCGTACCGCGCTGTAAACACTCTCCACTTCGGTTATAAAAACCAGTCTCTTAATGTTTTATAAGGCAAAAGTTGCCGTTTGTTCTGAGATCCGTACAAAACACATAAACGCAATGTGGGCACCACGTAGAATTTTTTAATGTTTAAACCTGGTGGTATGTTAATTTACCGCTAGGCTTAAAGGGTTAATGAGATTACAGTTTAAAACGTAGGATAATGTTCTAGATTCGGCGTGCACAGTCTGGGGACAGACCTGTGGCGAGGTGGGCAACTGCTGGCTGTACGATGCGCAGAGGCTTGGATACCTTCTAAATTTCACTCCCTCAGGTTAGTCTTTTTAAACTACACGAATAGTCGTAAAATTGCAACTTCTCATAACGTTAGCTATTAATATCACGGTATAACGAGGTACGACGCCGTGTAGTTTTGTAGGAAAGTACCAACATGTCGGATTCTTCAATCTACCGAACACATTTATCCAATAAACTGCACGGCGTCACCTCCCAAGACAGAACAATCTTGCAGTCAGCTGCTAGTGATAAAGTTCAGTGCCTGGCAGCTGTGACAGCAGCAGGAAACATCGGGCTGTATAAATGGCAATAGACGTCTATCAGCTGATCAAGGATTGCTCTGTAAAGGCAGTGCTGTAGATATGCAGTGAGGGTATCAGAAGAAATTAATTTTAGTTCTCATGGAGTCAACAAAATCCTTAATTTGCATGAAGTTCAAACAGAAGTGACGTATGTAATACATAAATATGTGTCTGTGTACATATGGATTGAGAGATTATGGGTGGAAGCATGGACGGACGGACGGACGGACGGACAGATTGGCAAACAGTTAGGTACATAAGTAAGTAGACAAGTACAGATAAGATTGACTCATCTTACAAAAGGTATTACACACACACACACACACACACACACACACACACACACACACACACACATATATATATATATAAAATTGAATTTTTCGACTCCAACTTAGAATGCTTTTAGATGTGATGAGTGCAGCAAGAAAGGCAACGTACTGCTGTATGCGGCTTGTCAAGGTTTATACGTGGCATAAAGCTCATTTTGCGAAACTAATCTCAATATGAAATGCGAATGTACAGGCCCTGTACAGCCTGAAGTATCTCACACCAACACACAAACAGGCCCTGTACAGTTTGAAGTATCTCACACCAACACACAAACAGGCCCTGTACAGTGTGAAGTATCTCACACCAACACACAAACAGGCCCTGTACAGTGTGAAGTATCTCACACCAACACATAAACAGGCCCTGTACAGTGTGAAGTATCTCACACCAACACACAAACAGGCCCTGTACAGTGTGAAGTATCTCACACCAACACACAAACAGGCCCTGTACAGTGTGAAGTGTCTCACACAAACACACAAACAGGCCCTGTACAGTGTGAAGTGTCTCACACCAACACACAAACAGGCCCTGTACAGTGTGAAGTATCTCACATCAACACACAAACAGGCCCTGTACAGTGTGAAGTATCTCACACCAACACACAAACAGGCCCTGTACAGTGTGAAGTATCTCACATCAACACACAAACAGGCCCTGTACAGTGTGAAGTATCTCACACCAACACACAAACAGGCCCTGTACAGTGTGAAGTATCTCACACCAACACACAAACAGGCCCTGTACAGTGTGAAGTATCTCACACCAACACACAAAAGAAACTGCCACACCACTTGGCACATTGAAAGCATATGAAGCTACTTATGTGTGTTAAGGTCGTTTTACTGAGGACTTACTACAAAGGAGATAAAGTAAGGACTTAATAGTATTATTTTCAAGTTCTGTAATATAAATTCAAATATTTTAAGATTAATTTCAAATAATTAATTCATACGCTTTAGGTTAATGTTAATTGTATTTGTATTGTAATTGTGTGTATTGTGTGCAGTAGTGTCCTTTATTGTCTTGCAATTGTGTGTGCTGTGTTTTGTTTCAGTGTGCTGTGTTATTTTGTGTGTTGTGTCTTATTGTAGTACCGCTGCCACCGGGTACAAACCCATTTGCAGTAAAAATTAATAATAATAATAATAATAATAATAATAATAATAATAACTTTACCCGCCCCAGTGTTGGCACTACTGAAGATAGAGTATTATCATTAATGATAAATATGTAACAGTATTACTTATAATGTGGCTCCAACCCCCTCTCCCCCCGCCCTCCGCAAAAACACTTTCCTCTCTCGATTTTGGCCCCATGTCCAGAAGTTTGCTGACGACTGCTGGATGCTCCTGCCTGCTCCAGTTTCCTGTGTTGTAATGCTCTGAACCTAACCTGTTTTGAATGTGTAACTTGCAAACTGTTTCAGGTTTCCTGTTGTGCGGTACGCTTCTAGACATAGGAGTTTGGTACTATGTCAAAGATCTGCAAATTTACGACAAGGAAACTGAGACAGACAACACAATTACCGAGAAAAACAGTATGAAATGGCGGCGAAGAAGAGAAGAACAATTAAAAAGAGACAAAGCAGACGAGAATCTGAAGGAAGTTTTTGATACATAACTGGTTTTATTTGTATTACATACCTTACATCACTAAACAACTGCCATGGGACGCAATGCATTGCTAATGACTAAGTCGCCATATTGATGTGTGACGCTGTGATGACGTCACATCGCAACTCATCGCTGAAGACCTGCATATAAACATGAAGTTAAATATTACGAAGTTGCTCAAAGACACCCAAGACACAGATATTTTACACACGATGTGAAAAACATGTCTTATTAAGATCTGAAGTCTCTGATCGAAATTATTTTTGATGTAATGCACGTGCGACGAAATGCATGTTATGTTTCTGTATAGACCGAAGTATGACGTATAAAGTAATTGGTTTCGTAGATGTGTGTGTCAAATTTGATGACCCAGTGCCCTCTGTTGTATGTCCCAATGATTAATTTGAAAAAAAAATGTTCCATATGCAATAAACAAACAGAATGGCCAAAGAAAACACAAAATTGCAGAAAAACGCATCCAGAAAACACGTACTACTTTCCGGATTTACACATTCGAAAATTGCTAAAACATAGCCACATACTGTTTTATGTGATACGAACACAAACCTACATTACGCACTTCCAAGACTCAGAAAGACGTGAGGAGACATTCAGATGATTTGACTCAGGACATTATCCAAGGCGAGTGCTGATACTGGCGGTGTGTAACCTCCCCGGAAATCAGTGAATGAAACACTAAGTCAGCTATCTGTTCGTGTCACAGACACTGCACGTCAACAGCACCTCTCTCGTATCTTATCAATCACTGAACTTTTCGTGCAGGTTGTGCCTTAGTTTCTTATACAATGTCGTATTGGTAAATTTTACTGATGTCAGCCAGTATGAAGTTCATTCATCCTGATTATATTCGTGTGCTCACACAGGCAAGTCTTCAATCCGGATATGAGCTAACCTACCAACCAACCAACCAACCAACCAACCGATCGACCGACCGACCGACCGGCCGACCGACCAACCAACCAACCAACCAACCAACAAACCAATTAACTAATTAACCAACTAACCAACCAACTAATTAAATAGCTAATTAACTAACTAACCAACCAACTAACTAATTAAATAGCTAACCAACTAACTAACTAACTAACTAACTAACTTCATGCAAGAGAATTCTTCTTGATAAGCTAAGATTTCCTCGGCCAGGCAATAAATTTCGCGAAGGCCAATTAACGTGTTCACAAGAACCCGTCATTCGTCTCTGTCTTGGGCCTGTTAAATCCAATAAACGCTATCCAAACCTATTCCTTTCAGTTCCATTTTAATATTATAGTCCTATTTGCTCCCAGGTCTTCCAAGCAGTCTGTTTCCTTCAGGTTTCCCAACCAGAAATTTGTATGTATTTTCATTCTCCACCGTGCGTGCCACGTGCCCTGCCTCTCTCACTTTCCCTGAACAAGGCAGCCCAGATGCGGATATTAAATCATATAATTTTTCATCGACAGTAATATGATCAGCTACAAAAATCCACGTGTGTGTCGCAAAGTAGCAACAAGACAGGTTTTTATCCCAGTATTTCGGTTTTCCCCTGCTATTGTCACTCCACCAGTACCCCATATTTCATTCGTCTACCCCCGACGTTATGTGATCACAGCCACTAAGATGGTATTTAAATATAAAACCAAAATACAGCCGGTCATAAATCTCACATCCAGTCACTACAGTGACTGAGTTACACCGGTTGTATTTTGTAACGCAACACACGGAAAGTTAAACGGCAGATTCTCGTGAAACCGTACTGCTAACTGCCGATATAAACACGCCGATTACGCAAAAAACGCCTCTTAATCTTCACGTCATCCATCACAGTTCCCCACTACATGTCTAATCGATACGTCTTTATCAAATCCAACTAGATGCTGATAGTAGCTAAGAGAAATGCAGTTCTTTAAGTGTAGTTTAACAACAAGGCAATGTACATATTACGCAACATTGGCACGCGTTCGCGTAACCACTGTTGCCGTGAAAAAGCGCTAAGTATTACACATTCTGAGTTTGTGCCTGTAGCGTTAGTTACCCAGAATGCACAGCGCATGCGCCGTATTATATTGTCATGTGTGGCCTGTCCGGCTGTACCATATTTTCCCCACATGATCTCATAAACAGCAGGATTTTCGAAGAAAGGTTATTGAACATAAATTGTGTGTTTTGATTTTCTGTACAATTTTGTCTGTAATATTTCTCAGTCTAAGAAGAATACAGCAAGATATTATGATAGATGTACATAGGTCTTCGAGTAAAGTACCCGTTAATCTTGTCAGATTTTAACGAAACGTCACGTTTCTCGACAAATTTTCGAAAAATATTCAAACACCAAATTTCATGAAAATCCCTCCAGTGGACGCGGCGTTGTTCCATGCGGACTGACGGACGGCCAGACATGAGGAAGCTAACAGTCGCTTTCCGCAATTTTGTGAAGGCGCCTAAAAAAGAAATACACACCAACATTACACGTCCAGGAAGCAAGCTGTATTGAATGTCCTCCCGTTATGTCTATGCCAACACGAACAGGGCAGCACGCGTCATTAATTAAAGGAAATAGTATTTTTTTATATTTTGAATCCTTCATATACCCTCTTGTCCATTTTCTTATAATTACAGAGACAATACAACCAGCATCATTTGGACAGAACACTACAAGGGCCGTATAGGTAAAACGGTCCTTGTTGGCAAACAAAAAAAAACATATTGTATGGTGATGGGTTTATGGAATTTATCCATCGTCCGAAGAGTAAAATATTAAAAATTAAAATCACAAAGTTTCGGAAGCTGGCTCTGCTTCCGTCCTCAGGTGAATGGCGGGGGAGAAGAGAAGAACGCCCACTCTGTCGGGCCCCTTAGACAGAACTAGCCTCCCTCACTGGAGTCCAACGGAGTAGATGTTCTTCTCTTCTCCCTCTCCATTCACCTGAAGACGGAAGCAGAGCCAGCTTCCGAAACGCTGTGATTTTAATTTTTAATATTTTTAATATTTTACTCTTCGGACGATGGATAAAGTCCATAAACCCATCACCACACAATATTATACAGCGTCGTCAAAATCTTTTATAATTTAAAAAAAAAACATGTGCCGCTGAGAGGAACCGAAAACTGGCCTTTAAATTCTTAGCTAAACATCTCACTGACATTGCACTGACTGTAGGAACGGTTTCGCTAATTGGGTTACATACAAACTTGTACCACAGACATTTAAAACAAATTATATCTGTAAATATAGGTGTTGTCTGGACGATGACCTCTTTGGTGAGAAATTACACGAAGCCACTCCATGCAGCAAAGTTACTGTCACCTAACCTTACGGCATTTTATGAAAATCCTTTGGTTAAATCGCCATGTTCGAAATATCCAGCCACGGTATGGTATCCTGAACCCAACGGATCCAGCTAACACTGCCACAACCTACTGAGGATCTGTTTTAAAATTACTCTCCAGTTTACGGCTAGTCTATCAAATGATTTATTTGCAAGCTTTCCTATTTAATTACACACCTTCTGCCCCATGCGTGATATACGCCTCGCCCGTCTTTATCCGTCTTGATTTTCCTCAATAATTGAGTGAAGACACAAGTCACGAAGCTGTTGTTTATGTAATGCTCCCCATCTTCTTGTTTCCACTACATTTGACTCCAAATATCCTATTCACAGGATTTTCAGAAATAACGTACCTTCAGTTTTTGCTTTTAACCTTTTAAAGCCTAGAGGTAACTTCACGTACCACCAGGTTTAACATTAAAAAATTCTACGTGGTGCCCACATTGTGTTTATGTGTTTTGTGTGGATCTCAGAACAAACAGCAACTTTTGCCTTATAAAACATTAAGAGATTGGTTTTTATAACCGAAGTGGGGAGTGTTTACAGCGCGGTACGCACTGAGTCCTTATATAAAACAGATACGCTTCGTCTTTAACCTTTTAAAGCCTAGCAGTAACTTTACATACCACCAGGTTTAACATTAAAAAATTCTACGTGGTGCCCACATTGCGTTTATGTGTTTTGTACGGATCTCAGAACAAACAGCGATTATTTCCCTATACAGCATTAACTGATTGGTTTTCATAACCGAGACAGTGTTTACTGCGCGGTACGATCTGGGTCGTTATATATAAAACAGATGTGCTTCGTCTTTAAGGGGTTAATTAAAGCGAGAGATCAGGCTTCGTACGGTCACACACTAACAGACGAAATCACACTGTGAAGGGCAGGAGGCAAATTTGTCCCTGTCAGTGCTATGAAGATAAAGAGATAGAGCTGAAGTACAGCTCGACTCATTCGTAACTTCAGCAGGAAAGAGATGTCAGCGGTAAACTTCCCTGTTTTATATTTTAATCCTAAGCCGTTTCAAATACATCCCAGAATTCTAAAATCTGTTAACTGAATAGTAAGAAGAATTTCTTGAATCTCATTTTCCCTCGATTTTGTTTCGGACGTTGCTTAGCTTATCTTCATCGCCGTCGTTTCTCCGCACTTACAAGCACCTTATGCGCATGTGAGACATGTATATATGTTCTGTGGTAAAGGTTTCACTTCTGTGACGATAAACGACAGATATAACGCAGTGCAAACAGAGGCAGAGCAGCTGATAGTGTTACAGATAACGCGGTCCGGCAATCCGCGGCCTCTTGCATCTATCCTGGCTTCAGCATTTGGTGACAAGTGAAATATCGGACGCAGTGAGAAGTGAGTCTCATCTCCAGTATGACTTTCAGCAAAACCAGTTTCCTTCGAACAGCAATGAAGTAAGTACAGTATGAGACGTCAGATCCCCCGCCCCCTATGACGGGGGGGGGGGGGTGTATGCTGGAGATTGGCCACGTCGAAATGTTAAAAATTATCGACGTCTTGCACAAATTTGGTACTGCTTTCTACTGGATAAAACGGACACTGAAGTAATGTTGGCAGGTCTGAATACGAATGTAAAAAATTCTGATGACTGACAAACAGTTTCGATTAAGAAAGTTTCGACACATAACGTAGCACATGTGATACAAATGGCCACTCATCCAACCCAGACTATTAAATACATTTCCGCCAGTTTCATGCGGTAGAGACAAGACGTTTTGAGGTGTCGATTGTTTTACTACATCGATACACTGCGATATTAAAAACAGTGTACAATACCTAAGTGATTTCTGTAATTACTTGTTAATTTCATTCTTTCAGTACCAAATGTCAAAGTAAATATGTTATAAAAAAGCAGATACCCCTGTGGCAGCGCGGTCTAAGGCGCGGGTCTGCGGCCGAGCGCTTGCTGGGATCGTGGGTTCGAATCCCACCGGGGGCACGGATGTTTGTCTCTTGTGAGTGTTTGTGTTGTCAGGTAGAGGTCTCTGCGACGGGCCGATCCCTCGTCCAGAGGAGGCCTACCGACTGTGGTGTGTGTCTGAGTGTGATCAAGTGAAACTAAAGAACCTCGACACCTGCTGTGGGTAGGTAGAAGAGGGAAGGACTGCGACGAAAAAGTAGAGGCTGATTGTAGAGGATGAATAGCTATGAATGTGATAAGAACTCGACAGACCCTCCATTAAGGTAATTCATCACTTGGTATTTGTCTAGAAGCGGAGGAAAAATAGGGAAACCACTGGCCACAGTACAACGTTCCTAACTGATATTACATAATAAGGTTAAATCAAAGTGGCAAATTTACAGACATCTATTCTAACCTTCTAAAGCCTAGCGGTAACTTTACATACCGCCAGGTTTAACATTAAAAAATTCTACGTGGTGCCCACATTGCGTTTATGTGTTTTGTACGGATCTCAGAACAAACAGCAACTTTTGCCTTATAAAACATTAAGAGACTGGTTTTTATAACCGAAGTGGAGAGTGTTTACAGCGCGGTACGCACTGAGTCCTTATATAAAACAGATACGCTTCGTTTTTAAAGGGTTAATATATATAATTTGTATAATATTTATTTTGATATTTATAACCTCAACACACAACACGTGATATTCTCTATTAATAACTTCGCGGAAACACCTGGCATCCCCTGTTACTGTCTTACGTGTAATGTAGCGTAAAAACATGCACCTGTATGACTCTACGTTTTATGAAACTCATAACTGAGTGCCTGAAGGCGACTTGTCTGATCCGAAACGCGTCGAAGTAAAGTGTTTTAAAATAAAACACTCTACGTAAAGATTTTGTTGGCGAGTTAATAAATGTACGTGTTAGAAATTATGGTTACTCTTTCTGTAGCTTATCATCAAATATGACAACAAGCACGTAACCACTAGCTGACAGGTGTAATAACAGGGCTCGGCTAATAAGAATCGAGTGCTAGGATGGGCAGATAAAATAATTACATGTGATCACACCTTATTATTGTGCAATGAACTGTTTTTAATCCTGTTGGAAGCGAAGAAAACACAGTAACATCTGTGTAATTCGGAACGTATATTGAACAAAAATCAGACTTTGCCGAAAAATGTCTCTCTACCTAAGAATATAGAGTAAAGAGGAATAAAAACACCTCTTAACCCTTTAAAGACGAAGCGTATCTGTTTTATATAAGGACTCAGTGCGTACCGCGCTGTAAACACTCTCCGCCTCGGTTATAAAAACCGATCTCTTAATGTTTTATAAGGCAAAAGTTGCTGTTTGTTCTGAGATCCGCACAAAACACATAAAGGCAATGTCACTACAATGTACAACTTTTCATTGTCAAACCAGGTGTTACGTAAAGTACCCGCTGGGCTTTAAAAAGTTAATAAACATACATTTTTTTACAGCGAAAACACAAAGTATAAATAAGAGTTTAAAACATAACAATCTATTTTTAATGTGTGTTACTTTCTGACTCATGGAATTTGTCACAGACGATACAGTCCTGTCGCAAAATGTAAATAATAACTACCGGGTGTCGATAAAATATGTGCCTTACACAATTATTTTAAGGTAGTACTGGATACAAAGAGGATGAGAGAAAGAAAGGAAAAAGTAATTAAAGGAAAAAGAAAAGATACAAAAATAAATAAAAATTGAAATCAGGCTTTACTCAGCCACAGTAAATAAAATTTGTAACTAAGATTTGAATTCTACATACACAAGCCTACGTGATCGCACTAAGGAGGGTGATATATATGGCCGTCTGGGGGAGAAGGTAAATACAGATGGACTCGGTTATAACGTCATGAAAGGGACTGAATATTTTATGTCGTTATAAACGAGTGCTGTTACAACCGAGTAGCATAATGTTATGGTTAACAGTCAGGAATTAATTGGTACCACACAATATCTGGCGTTATAGAAGGGGTGTCACGTAAATCTATGTCGTTATAACCGGGTTCGACTATACATGCAAGCTTTCGGTGGGTAAACCTGAAGAAAAGAACCACTTGGAAGACCTAAGCGTAGATTACGGAACAATATTGAAACTGATATTAAATAAAGAGGGCAGGAGGGCGTAAACTGGATTCATCTGGCTCAGTACAAGGACAAGTAGCGGGCTGTTGTGAACACGGTAACGAACCTTGGGGCTCCGTAACAATGCGAGGGCCTTCTTGACAAGCTGAGAAACTACCAGCTTGAGGACTCCGTTCTTCTGAAACATAACGCTGCGTCAATGGGTAATCGGATTCCGACTTTCCGAGACAACGTGACGAACTGTGCAAGTTTTATCTAAGAGCAAGTGCACGAACCAAACTTAACCCCTTATTTAAAGGGGAAAAAAATTCATGTAAACGGGTTTTACGGTGCTTCTAACGCGCCTCTTGTCCAATGCAAGGACACAGCAGTGCTGTCTATCCAATGGTACGTGCCAGTTAACCTAAGGAAGTGATAATTCTGATATGATAACACTTGTTTATTCAACAAGGTGATATCAGTAATCGTGGCAGCCTGGCGATAAAGGAAATGCTGGGTAATTTGGGCCCAAATTAACTCGAAGACAAACACCAAAATCCGTACATATATTGTTCCACCAACCCGCACACTAAGAAATAATACAATAAATTCTTTAAATCATACTATAACCTAGTCTGAGTGGTTCAGCTGATAAACAGCATTTCACATCGGATCTACAACGTTATCATCTGCTAGTGGCTTCATACAGCGTGAGTGGTTTACTGACGACATAAGAACTGAACATAACGATTTTATGAACCTGTAAGTACAAAGACTGGCTTGGTTCGGCTGTTCCCCAGTGTTCTGACATAATTCCCCTGAGGATGATGTAATATACATCGAAACATGTTTAAAAAAACTGTTTAAAAAATTTAATGTATTATTTCTTAGTGTACGAGTTGGTGGAAAAATATATGTTGGTACAGTGATAATAAACACAGTCACACACACACACACACACACACACACACACACACCACAGTATGTATGTACGTATGTATGTATGTATGTACGTACGTATGTATGTATGTATGTATGTATGTATGTATGTATGTATGTATGTATGTATGTATGTA
>BLKM01000566.1:498031-535504 GCA_013340265.1 Coptotermes formosanus | reverse complement strand
TGTATGTGTGTATGTGTGTATGTGTGTGTATGTATGTGTGTATGTGTGTATGTGTGTGTGTGTATGTGTGTATGTGTGTGTGTGTGTGTGTGTATGTGTGTATGTATGTATGTATGTATGTATGTATGTATGTATGTATGTGTTTATATATATATTGCACACTACGTCATTTATTCTAAGGTTGTGCCAACATACTACATGTTTCGACTCGGCCGAGCCGAAACATGTAGTATAGTGGCACAACTTTACAGTAAATGACGTAGTGTGCAAAATACATATATATACTGTGGTGTGTCTGACTGCGTTTATTATCACTGTATTTAGAATAACACACCGGGATGACCCAAATCAAGAATATGTTGGATTTGTACGTACACGGTATGGAAAATTAGAAACCAAAAACCGTACTTTATTCAATAAATAACATCACAGTAAACAGATTACTTACATATTGTGTTGTGTGCTACATATGCCGTTATATTCCGTAAGATTATTCTATCGTAAATTAATTATCAAGAAAACCCAAAATGGTTGCAGAAATAAGTGAATTACGGAGGTCTGAAAGAGGAACGGGGGCAGCGTCGTCGGTACAGCGACAAAGGTTACGGGCTGGAAGAGCCGGGGCTCGAATCCTGACAAAGGCAAAATATACATCTTTTTTCTCAAACGTCCAGACCTGCTCCGGGAGCCACTGACCCACCTAAGACGTGAGTCTCACCACTCACCTCAAACTACTACCAAGGTTAAGATGAGCGGAACTAAACCTCTCCTCCCCCTATATGCCTTCATTGTGTGGACACAGACAGCTTCATCTTTCTCATCTTTGACTTTCTCTTTGGCAATCATACTTTACTTTAATAATTTTAATATTAGTAATAACATTGATATATTAATACATGATTTCTTTATAACTTTCAATTGGTACGACCCTCACAGTTACCGTATTTTTAACATTTTTGCTTTCGTTGAACAATATGAATACAATAAAAAACAAAGGAGAGTTTCTATTCTATATAGAGGTTCTAGAAAATCCATGCCACATTTATAGCACTTTGTGGTGTCCTACGTTTCACAGTCTTTAACTGTTTAAAAACAAAGCATATCTGTTTTTATATAAGGACTCAGTGCGTACCGCGCTGTAAACACTCCCCACTTCGGTTATAAAAACCAATCTCTTAATGTTTTATAAGGCAAAAGTTGCTGTTTGTTCTGAGATCCGTACAAAACACATAAATACACTGTGTAGGCAGAACTTAAACCTGAATTATAAATATACAGTCCGTACCGCGCAGTAAACACACTCCGTCTCCGTTATAAAAACCAGTCAGTTAATGCTGTATGGGGAAATAATCGCTGTTTGTTCTGGGATCCACACAAAACACATAAATACACTGTGTGGGCAGAACGGAGCATTTTTTAATGTTAAAGCTGATGGTACGTAAAGTTACCGCTAAGCTTTAAAAGGGTAATAACACTTCATACAAAACCATATACAGCCTTATACTGTAAGTGACCTACAAAGTTTTTAACAATAAGTCATTTCTGAAAAAAAAATGGTGCTGACGTAAAATACTAAAATAGGAATTATATTAGAACAAAAACGCCAAAAGAAATAAAAATAAAAATTTGCCTGACAGAATTTAGTGTCAGGCTACAGCGGTGCCAAGGTTCATTTAAATTTGTTGACAAGTGCCGGACATAAAACGTGTTGACATACATGACCTACCGATGACCCGCACATTTGATACGCTTCGTGTACGGAGAATACAACACTATTTGAATATATTATTAAAAATGATTCATTTCAGCGCGTCCACTGGGATAGAGAATTAACCGTTTAAAGACGAAGCGTATCTGTTTTATATAAGGACTCAGTGCGTACCGCGCTGTAAACACTCTCCACTTCGGTTATAAAAACCAATCTCTTAATGTTTTATAAGGCAAAAGTTGCTGTTTGTTCTGAGATCCGTACAAAACACATAAACGCAATGTGGGCACCACGTAGAATTTTTTAATGTTAAACCTGTTGGTACGCAAAGTTACCGCTAGGCTTTTAAAAGGTTAAGAGTAAAGTAAATTTGTCCTTGTGGACGCCATTAAGGCAAATAGGTGGAGCAGAGTACGGCTCCACTCATTCTTAACCCCAGCACTAGATGGAGATGAGTATTTGGCTTCTCGCCCCGGCCATTTTACCCCCAGGAAATAACACCAGTACCCATTGGGTAGGAGTCCGGCTGGGCCCCACGGCCCGTCTGGACGTTTTCGAGAAGAGAAAAATCTCCTGTCCCTGCCTAGGTTCGAACACCGGACAGTCGAGTTCGTAGCCTTTTCTCTACACTGAGTACCCTGTATCTCGGCTCCTGACGCAAGCCATAAACTATCGCCAAAACGACTGTCCATTTATGTATCCAGGTAGCGGGCTACGTCGGTCAAGATGGTCTCTGTTCTTGCTTGTGTTATTGTCACCGTCGTCGTCGTCGTCGTCGTCGACGTGGGGATAGTGAAAGTCGATGCTAATGGAAGCTGTCCATGGCGCTGTTTTTGCGACATGCTAGAGCCATCTGGAACGGTCAACTGCTCCGGACTCAGCTTCGACAAGTTCCCCACAGACCTCGCCACGGAAGTAAGTATGCCCACCAGCGTATGTACCACGCGCTACATGTCATGACAGGCGCGTCGTTTAACGACACTCTCAGTTGGTAAGATTACACAGCGTTGGCCTGGGTAGGACTCATAAATCCTACTTTCCTACTGCGTCCTACAAGTTTTTAATATGGTTATTCACCTTTATACAGCGCATTTACAACTCTGTACCTGAAACAAAACATGCTTCTAGTGTATACAAAGCTACAGCTACTCTGTGGCGTCAATTGATGATATATGTCATGCTATTCCCCATGCGAAAATTTTTTCAATTTTACTTATTATTATTATTATTATTATTATTATTATTATTACCTAAATACAAGTGGTCTACGTTAAATTCGTCCACTAAAACGTCAAAATTTCGCATCGTCGCCATGTTTGTAATTAACCTCGGCACTAAATGGAGGTTAGTGCTAAGCACTTACACCACTATACTGTGGTAAACACACACACACTACTCGGCTTAAACGAGCTGTCAGATGTGCGTATGGAAATTAGAACACGACATGTGAATTTTTAACAGAACCATTCTATTGCAATGTTACCATTCCAAAGTTCTCCTTAACCTTTATCCTGCTAATGTGGAATATATGGTGAGCTGCTAATAATGCCAGCACCACTCGGGAACCAACTAGGCCCTTAAGGGCCTAATTTGTAGCCGAGTAAGTGTGTGCACACAGATATGACATAGGACGTCTTTCACGATTGATTCAGTGTTGTGACATTGTGCAGAGAGAGAGAGAGAGAGTGAGAGACAAAGAGGCTCCTTTCAGCGTTGCCAAATGTAGGTCACCAAATATTACACATTAGTGGTGCTGGCATTATTAGCAGCTCACCATATATTCCACATTAGCAGGATAAAGGTTAAAACCTTAGTGAGCTCTAAAGTAATAGGATGATGACAGAATGGATGCAGAAATAATCAATTCATCTATCCGGTTACCGACTCATACATTCATATAATTACCGATATGTCGCCTCTTCATAAATATGAGAATTTCGATCCAGGGAAGTATCCAGCTGATGAATGTGGCTGTCTTACAAACTGGATAAAGTTCCAGGCCGTTCCAGCTGGAGTTAAACTTTGCAACATGACTATACTTTTCAATAACTATATAATATAAAAAAACTAATCACCAACAAACGCACAACGAGAGTTTTATCATCAATCGTAACACACTCCTACATGTTTCGACCCTGCTGGGTCATCTTCAGGGAGAACTTTTCGTTACCGTTACACTAAGGTTGCACTTTATAGTTGAGTGAGAATGTGCTGTTGACTGTGTACTGCGTTGTTTTTGGAGGCGTGAACTGTCGGGGGTCCCGGCCTGCAGGCCGGGACCCCAGACAGTTCACGCCTCTTTGTGCATTTGTTGGTGATTAGTGTTTTTGTATAATATAGTGCACGGACACGGAACACATTAAACTATCTAACACGTATATTCTTATGATGGTCACCTTTTTAGTTTTAGCACCGTACATTGTATGTGGTTACTCAGTATCGGTGAGTCGGAAAAAAGTCAAATCCAAAACCCAGTGGCACGAGCAGCATTTGAAAAAACAATCGCCGTAAGCATTTGGAAATAAATTTGTATTTTTACGATTTGCAGGTACAACGACTGGATCTAACAGAAAACCTAATCGAAAATATACCAAACTTAGAGAAGTACACCTCGCTGGAGATTCTGCAGCTTGCCCATAACAGAATACAGCAGATTTCCGCGACCGCATTTGACAAACTTAAAAACCTCAAGCATCTCGACTTGTCAAACAATTCGTTCACAGACTGGATGCAGATTGACGCCGGAATGCTTCTTCAGACTCTGGTTGGGCTTAAAACCTTAAAACTCTCAAATAACAACCTGAAGACTTTCACTGGGAAGGTCAGCCGGATGCGCATAAATAGTTCGTCGCTCGAAGACCTCTACCTTAGTTCCTGTAACATCCGACAGGTCGACGGAGAGGCACTGCGGGGGTTCGAAAGATTACGAACTCTTGACTTATCGTCTAACCCAATCAAGTGGCTCGATGACCTTTCGTCTCCGACACTGACAACCCTGGACTTAAGCCACTGCGAAATCGATACAATGAATACTAATGCATTACGTAAAATGCCATCTCTTACCATATTAAGAGTGACCGGTAACACTCAATTCGCAGTAAATCACGGTAATTTGACGTCAGTGTCCTTGCAAGTTTTTGAAGCAGAAAATTGCAGCCTTACAGTGCCTGGGCTTCATGGATTTCCAAATCTAACGTATGCAAATTTGAGAAAAAACAAAATTGTAACTCTACAAGAGAAATCTTTCCTCAAAAACAAGTGTCTAGTTGAACTCGACATATCGGCAAACGAAATAAGTGACATACATCCACAGGCATTCGTAGGAGCAAGGCAACTAAAATTTGTTAACTTATCGGCAAATTCATTGCAGGGATTTCTACCCTCCAACACCTTTTCAACAAATTACAATCTAAAGACACTTGATCTGTCTATGAATCGTCTACAAAGTGTTGGAAATTTGAGTATGTTAATGCTTGAGAATTTAGACCTAAGCCAATGTCAGATTAAAGAGATAGACAAAGACTCTCTTAAAAGCCTACCTTGGTTGACTTTTCTAAATCTTTCTCACAATCCAATAGAAAATATGCCAGACAACATTCAGTCATGGTACTTACGACATATAGACCTAAGTTATTGCAGGTTGTCATCCATCACTAATGATACTTTCAAAAGATTTCCTGAAATCGGAAGCATTAATTTAATAGGGAACAGGTTCACAAATCCATTCAGAGTTGATATGTTTACCTACAATGAACGTCTGGATTCCCTGAAACTTGCAGACAATCCCTGGATTTGTGATTGTAATTCACAAGAATTCAAAAACTTTTGGGAATTTTTAACGTCTTACCCAGCAAAAGTTCAAGAATCAGAAAAAGCTCATATAAAATGCATGTCACCAGTCTCTGTCACTGGGAAGTCTTGGATACAAGCCTGCTACGGGACATGGTACCCGTATTACGAGCCGGAAACTACATTCAGCTTTACGCATTACGGCACCGCACTTATAATATTGATAATTACAGCTGCAGGGGTGTTCGCTGTCGTAGGAGTTATCCGACATGGGATTAAGAAGCGAATCAAAGAGGCACAAGAAGAAATGGAAAGAGAAATGGGCCATGTCTGTGCAGATCAGTCCGCCGTTCTCTTTCAGCCAAGGGAGAATTTGGATATGGACACTCCAGACTCGCCTGACGTGGCAGAACGCAGGAGAAGGGACAGCCAGTTGACACAACCACCCACATACGAAGAGGTTATGGAGATGCTACGCTCATCCAGAGAGGACATCGTTTCGACAGCGGGAGTAGGGAATGTTGCGGAAAATGAAGGAGACACTCAGCATGTTAAGCGTAACATAAGAACTGGACAGTCAAGAGAGTATTCAGTAGCCAGTGACGACAGTGATGATGAAGGCACTCATTCTGTTGACAGTTACAGAGGGACTGAACACTCCGGAGATTATTCGGTAGGCAGTGATGAGAGTGACTATGAACGAGTTGCTTCGACGCAGTTAAATAAATATAATTAATGCGCAGTGTTCTTTGCATTCAACCCGTTAGTTGTGAACAGTGCGTGCACAGTAGCACAACTTCAATGTGGGGAACCAAAACGACATAACTATGCGCGATATTATATTTAACCCCATCGGCCCTTTTGGCCAATACAGGATAAAGCATCAAAGTATCAGGACCAATAAATGTACTCCAGAATGCGGTTAACTAGTGTTGTAGACAGGACTCTGAGGCGGCAAGTCAAACAATCAAATCAGTTTATTCCCTTCACTAGATCACAGAATTTAATTATAGAGTGCGTTCATCTTATCGCTGTAGTTAGTACCGGAGCTGTCACGGGATATGCTGGCGATTTCAGCCTTTTTATGCGATAAATCTGTCGTATAAGTTGCGACGATGAAAGAAACTCTCTGTGTCACTACTCTGGCCCATTAATATTTTCTACCCAGGCAAGATTTATTTTGAAATATTGTGCCGCAATCTGGACAAGATGTTTTCAGGGTGCTGATACATATTTCTCGGTATTGTGCTAAATGCAAGTACAAAAGTGTCACTAAATACACATTTCTTTAATGATCCGCCGCTTTATTTGACTCTCCACTTTCCAGTTCACGCCCTGTTACACTATTAACGTAATCTTACGGCTTATCAAGTAAGGCAGATATTAACTAACTAACTAACTAACTAACTAACTAACTAACTAACTAACTAACTAACTCCATGGAGCAGAGGCCTTCTTGAGAAGCTAACAGTTTCTCAGCTAGTCAAGAAATTCCCCGCATTTTATGGAACCCGGAGGTTCATTACCGCATTCACAAGAGCCCGCCACCTGTCGCTATCCTGAGCCAGTTCAATCCAGTCCATGCCCTATCCACTTCTTGAAGATCCATTTTAATATTATCCTCCTATCCACGTCTGGGTTTCCCAAGTGGTCGCCTTCCCTCAGGTCTCCCCACCAAAATCAAGTAAGGCTGATAACAAAAGTACAACATTTTCTCTGCATGAAATGGCCACACAAGTGTGTGTGCGAACTGTACACGAACATCCACTCTTCTCATATCAGTTACCACGTAGCCTGACACACGTGTATACTCACAAAAGGTAATGTCATACAGGTGTCCCTTTTAGCTTGTCCCTGAATGCGGGAACATTCTCGAATAGAAAGCCTGCATTTACCGAGATATAAAGTTATAGCTGCCGTGTTTGGGGACACGATAAAAGGGACGCCTGTGTGTGTGTGTGTGTGTGTGTGTGTGTGTGTGTGTGTATAAAACCTGTAGTAGTCTGTGAACCTGTGAACTGTAAACATAAATATACGTGAACTGCATTGACAAATAATCAACTGGCATGTAAATTGATTTACATGGAATCTGGTAACTGTGTTAAGTGTTCCTTAACGTTTTAAAGCCTAGCGGTAACTTTACGTATCACCAGGTTTAACATTAAAAAATTCTACGTGGTGCCCACATTGCGTTTATGTGTTTTGTACGGATCTCAGAACAAACAGCAACTTTTGCCTTATAAAACATTAAGAGACTGGTTTTTATAGCCGAAGTGGAGAGTGTTTACAGCGCGGTACGCACTGAGTCCTTATACAAAACAGATACGCTTCGCCTTTAAAGGGTTAGGTAGCTTATTACAACGAAGTCTGGCCGCGGTTCAAGGTAGTGTCTCTGTTTATACTGAAATTTACGCACACAGAACAATTACGTAGGAGCAACTAGCCGAGTAAACCTAGTATAGGAAGATAATGATGACGATGACAAGGACGATAATGACCTGCAAACACCTAAAATTCATAACGGGATCCGAATCACGACGGGCGTACCTGATGTTCACATACACAAAATTATTCTGTAGGAGCTTTCACACATCTGCGAGAAGCCTACCGTATTAAAATCGCTCCAGCTGTCCGAAAAGCGGTGAAGGGATCTTCATTGCGTATGATACTGGGGGATTCGACAAGAAAGCGTAGAACCGTTCAATGTTTTGCTACAGTCTGGCAAACGTAATGGACAATTGATATGAAAATATTTTTGAATTTATACAACGTCCAATATCTCACACAATACGAAAAGAATGTCTTGCGTAAACCAATTCATAACCTCACGCGAAAAACATAACGAAACTTAGACCGCATTTGTTTATTTCATTTTTTTATTTACAGTCGTGTTATATTAAAATATGACTTGCAAGCTCCTCTGTTTACTGCAACTGCACGCACCTTCACCAACGAACGTACGCCGTAGAAGGTGGGTAGTGGTCCATTCAGTGTCCGTTCCTACCTCACAGAGAACACACTCCGTTTCGATTATCAAAACAACCAATCATTTAATGCAATTCGCTGTTTGTTCTGAGAATCTTATGAAATACACAAACACACAGTATGAGCAATAAAAAGAAATTTTAAAAGTTTCAAAAGGTGGTACGTATAGTTACCACTGGGCTTCAAAGGTTTAAACGTATAATCGAGATGACAGATGAGCAATATGGACTATCAGAAACGCAGAATAAATGCAGTCAAAACACAACAACATATATTTAGTTCACACATCAGCTACATGTTTCGACCAAACGTGGTCATCATCAGGCTGGCCACAGAAAAATGTCAAATATAAACAGTTGTACTGGGATTGCTATCTCAATGCCTTACATATGTTATTATATAAAATATATAAATAACAATGGTGGATAGCCTTGGGAACAAAAATGGTAAAAATTGCAGATGTTTGTGTATTTTAAAAAATTTAAAGGAGTGCAGTAAAGAAAATCAACACTACCGGTTAAAAATGTTAAAACCGAAATAATGCACACACTTCTTGGGGGACGGTCTGTGTTTGTTTTATATTGGTCCCTTGCTTGTAGATGTTTCCTTCGAAGAGAATGGTGGATTAGATGGGTCGTTCTTTTTTACATTAGAACCTTAAAGAATGATAACAAGACAACAGCAAGATATTTGATATTTTCAATTCGTTAAAATAATACGGTGGAAATGTCGAGCTGGGTAAGAGCGGAACAGAATTTTAGTTGAGTTGGTAAATGTTTACACCATGTTGGAAGGTTTCTCTTCTATATCAATCCTCGTGTATTTTTTGTATATTTAAAAGTACATTATTATGAGACACCCTATGCGTAGTATATTGTAGTTGGATTACTGTGCATGGAAAATTGAGAGGCATACTGTAAAATGTTGGCGAAACGTCGAACAGATGTACACAGTAACATACGATCATGTGATTGTCTAGAGATCATATGTTTGCCTTGGTTCTTACACAATCCTAGCGCGATAAAAAAATTGTTTGTATCTCGAAAAGACTCAAACAAAGTCTTTGTGAATATTATTTCTTACACCAAAAGAATACAGAGAACGGACGGTGTGGTGACATCACATGTCACATTGCACGGACCACAACCCACCTTCTAAAATATATACATGTATAGGTAATTGCCCTAAGAAGGTATGTAAAGAGAGCAGAGGTATAGGTCCACTCATTCTTAACCTCGACACTAGATGGACGTCAGATTCACGGCCTGACCACTTTATCCCCAGGTACAAACCCGACGCTAGCCATAGAATAGACGCTGAGTAAGGCCCGACGCCTTTTGTTTTTTGAGAAGACAAAAATCTCCTGACGCTGCCGGGAGTCGAATCCCCGGATCGTCCACCCCGTAGCGTAGACAGTATACCGACTAACACTATCCCTGCTCCACGTTCATTGGTAAGACTGCATAAACTGTAACTGAAAGAGGTAAACGTATGGTTACTTACTACGGTCTTCGTTGTCAGATGAACTGAAGTGTTTTCCCATTACATCCGGTTTCGTACGTAGGCACTCGTACTTTCGTCATGCGTCATAGGCCTGAGGTTTTATATGTCACTTCACCACTATCACCATCACTGCTACTCTATACGGTAGCTAAACCTGCTCGCGCAATCGCTCTCACTAGCCTACATTACACGACCATCCTGAGTAGACTATTCTGCATACACAATTTGTCACTTCAGCGTAACACATTACCTCTGCAATACGCACCAACGTATTTTAATTTCGGGGTATATAACATGCTTTACACAAGCAGCCAACCGACGAGACCACTTTCACAATCCATGTCATGCCATGTGGTTCCATAACCTATCAAAGTTCCACTGCATCTACATTTACTAGGCCTCTGACCAAAACAAACATTCTACTATAAAAGAAACTCAGAATATTACACCCCTGCACATAACACAACACTCACTGTGGTCTAAACGTATGATTACAACGCCACAGATGTTTGCAAAAGGGTACATCCATGACGACGACCCAGTTGACACACAAAGACACTGTTTCGCGTTAATACGGCTGTTGAAGTTTTTCATAACAAGTTAATTGTACGGGTGATATAAAAATAACAACAAACAGACACAGCAACACACGACACTGGACACAGCACACTAAAAATAACAAAGGAAACCGCACTTTCTAAGGAGTGACGCGCCTCACAGCTGAGTAGCCATAGCGAAGCGATAATTTCCGATGGATGGGAGAGTATCGACTGCAGAACTCTCGATCTAAATCACTTTGCTACGATTCATAAGTGTTCCCTACAAAAAGACACCCAGTCAGTGATATACGGAATAATCGCGCATCTACAACAAACGGTTTACAGTTCCTCGTCTTGTATTGAGTGAACAACAACACGAAACAGAAGAATCACAACAGTTCTGCGTGTCCAGCTCATATATATATATATGGGTTACCTCGAATGTAACACGTTCACATGTTTATAATGAAGTAACCGGTGGGCTTAGAACGATGTGATATGCATAAATTGTTAGGAAAACTTTCAAAAGCTTGTAAGTAACTGATAATTTACTCGTATGAAGTCACTATAGGATCATTGTTTGCTTCATTATAAACGTGTGGAACTGCCCCTATATATTTCGTCTGTACCGATCCCAGTGGCAGCGCGATAGGTGTGGGTCTGCGGCCGCTCGCTTGCCGGTATTGCGGGTTCGAATCCCGTCGGAAGCTTGAATGTCTGTCTGTTATGAGTGTTGTGTGTTGTCAGGTAGAGGTCTCTGCATCGGGCTGATAACTCGTCCAGAGGAGTCCTACCGACTGTGGTGTGTGCCTGAGTGTGATCGTGAAGCCTCGATAATGAGGAAGCCCTGGCCCACTAGCGGCTGTTGCACCATTGGGGAAAAAAAATTTCGCTAGTAACATCACCAGTATCATTCTTTCGGTACATTAAATACAGCCCTCGTACCTTAAGCATAATATTCTAAACCTATTTAATAAATGCTTTGAAGACGTGGCAAATTCTAATATTTCCGAACGACACTAACAAATCAAAATTGCATGCATGAAGAAATTAAGGCCAAACTAAATTCGGAACTTATTCCTACAGTATGGTTCAGAATCGTTTGTTTTCCCGTTTGATATCTAAAAACATAAGGATTAAAATATAAACAAGTACAATTTTTCCCTGTGTTTTGTCTCGGCGCAAAACTTTGTGTCTCACATTAAGGAAAGAACATACGCAGAGGCCTTTCAGGAATAGGGTGTTGACTGAGATATTTCATAGTAAGAGAAGGGAACCAACAGGATGCTGGGCAAAACTGCATAAGATATTCATGAGTCGCCCTTCTTATCGACTTTTCTCCATGGCTCGACAGCCCTTAGTGGGCCTAGGCGGTATTCGAACCCGCAACCCCAGCAAGCGAGCAGCCGCAGACCCACGCCTTAGACCATGCGGCCATCGGAATCGGCCCAATATTATTATTGTGATCAAATCAAGGAGGATGAGATGGGTGCAGCATGTGGCATGCATAGGAGAGAACAGAAATGAATGCAGGATTTTGATGGGAAACCCCGATAGAAAAATACCACTTGGAAGGCCTCGGCATAGATGGAGGGTAATATTAAAATAAATCTTAAAGAAATAATACGCCATGTTGTGGATTCATGTGGTTCTGGATAGGGGCAAGTGGCGGGCTTTTGTTGACGCTACTGAAACTTCGCGTTCCATAAAACTGCGGGGAAATTTTTGACTAGCTGAGGAACTATCAGCTTTTGAAGAAGGACTCTGCTGCTTGTAGTTGCTTAATACTGGCATTCACTAAAAAGAACTCAAACCCACACCATGAAGGCAGCCAATTTATAATGTTTGAAACCTACTTTGTGCTGGGAGAGGGCCAAGAGAGACGGATCGTCTGGCAGAACGAAAGAAACGTCTAGACCAGCAATTCTTAAACTAGGGTCAACGGAAAACGGATCCATGGATAGATTTCAGGGGGTCCGTGAACTTGGACGGGAAAAAATTACAAATGACAACATTTTGAAAACTGTATTTGAGCATAATTGGTTCCCTTTGCAGTACAATCCATAACACAGATTGTATTACAAAGATACAGATTTTGTATCTGTGTAATTTATTTCATGCATTTAAATACATTTTTCTGAGAAGGGGTCCGTAGGTTTCTCCATACTCTCAAAGAGGTCCATGGCACAGAAAATGTTAACAACCCCTGATCTAGGCCGATGACGTCCAAACCACTGCCCGCCGGACTTGGCCCGCGAGAGCTTTCAAAAGAGAGAGAGAAAAAAAACGCTGTTTGGAATTTCATAACATCAGAGAGTAGGAAGATGAAAAATTAGTTGTGGTAAGCCCCACAATCTCCCTCACTCTGTCAGTGTTAAACGTGTTGCAATAATAAATACTGCTGTTGTATTTGAGTCAAAATTTTACAGACTGCAAGTCTGTAAATTAAAAAATATTAACGACAAACACGACCGGATTGGGGGGAGGGGGGTGGAGCTGGGACAGGCGGGCAGCTGCCCAGGGGGCCAACAGGGATGCTAAGAAGTCGCTGGAATAATAGTAAATATGGAGCTAATAAACACAGGTTTCCACACGCGAAAAAAAATATCCGAAAATTATCCGCAGTTTGGGCATGCACCCTCAAAAAGCTGCGCCAGCCCTGTCCTAGGCCAAAAAAAATTTAAGCAATATCAGTTTTAAGGGGCGCCAAATTATTGACTTTCCCAGAGCGCCCAAATGTCTTGCTGGTGACAAACAGTGGCAAGTTTCTCGTTCACGCTTAAAATACACAGTCAGCCTTAAAAATTTAATTACAATTAACTGCTACATTAATTGGAGCACACATAGCAACAGATAGAAAAACCATGCAGACAGAACTGGAGACAATGGGTGGCGGAAGACGGCATGGAGTGACGAACCCAAAGGGCAAGCAGAAGGGCCACGACTGCTCTGTAATGGGATTCTGAAGCTAGTCAAGGCATCACAGTGTCTTCCTTGTACAGACAGGAAGAAAAATGAGGAGGTGGGAAGGTACATGTGGAAGGCAGGTGTGGGAAGGTACATGTGGAAAGCAGGTGTGGGAAGGTACATGTGGAAGGCAGGTGTGGGAAGGTACATGTGGAAGGCAGGTGTGGGAAGAAGAGAAGGAATAGAAGTAGAAGCAAGGAGGATGAGGCAGAGGAGGATGAGTAGATTATGGCAATCATGTTGCATGAACCCTTTAAAGACGAAGCGTATCTGTTTTATATAAGGACTCAGTGCGTACCGCGCTGTAAACACTCTCCACTTCGGTTATAAAAACCAGTCTCTTAATGTATTATAAGGCAAAAGTTGCTGTTTGTTCTGAGATCCGTACAAAACACACAAACGCAATGTGGGCACCACATCGAATTTTTTAATGTTAAACCTGGTGGTATGTAAAGTAACAGCTAGGCTGTAAAAGGTTAAGGTATCTCAAGTACGAATAGCTGGAAGTGTGATACATGTGCAATCTTTAAATACTGGTACTTCAGCTACTAATGTCATGTAATACACTGCAATATGCATGTAACCATATGAAGAAAATTGCAGTTAAGGAATAACCAAGTCCTCTAAGGCACATACTTATCACTCCAGAATTCTGTGGCAAGTTGTGTGTATCTGTTCACTCCAATTTGAATAAAGTGCTCAATATAACACAATAATGATTAATTTTCCATGAATTGTATGAAACAATGCCATTAGAATCTTCTCCATTTGATTTCTTCTTTACTTTATTTCCTGATATCATTAATACCAAATGTTTGCCACAAAAACTGCAAGTTGAACTTCGATGCCATTCAAACCAAGGTCTCAAAGTGGTGACCCCTTTCAAAAACATGAAATTTCCATTAAATAGTACTTCAAAACAAGGTGTACCACATTCAACACAACTTGTTTATCATACAAAGTTAAGACTACATTTTGTGGCTCTTACAAAATCATCATCATATCAAAGGCATTTTTCCTGGTCAAACCATAATTCCCAAACTGATGTGACGATGGCTCTGCAAAAGAGCCAAAAAAAGTAGCCACTGCTTTACATAAAGAATAAGTTGCATTGACTGTACTGTGTCTTTATCTGAATTACCACATTCTCATACAAAGGGATGACCAAGTAAAGGATTTGTTTAGGTAGTTTTGTTCATTAAAATATACAAAACAAGCACAGGTTTCCAGGTTTTCACAGCAGGAGTGTTCATACTGCTGTCCTCTGAATTTTCACGCCAAGCAGTATTGTAGGTGGTAAATATTTTTGCTCTGTATTCAGGTTTGAAAAAATTAGGTGCAGTCACACCAACGCGGTGCAAGGACAGCATCATGATGGCATGCATTTTACCCAAAAAGTCTCCAGCTTTCTTCACCACTGCCTACACCCTGGCCGTATATAGCATCACTTGCAAGTGTAGAAAGATGCAGGCTGGAAAATCCGCTTATTCCATCGAGACCAGGGATCGCATCCAACTAAACCATGTGGAGAGTCAGCAGTGGCAAACACAATACTGACATTTGACATTACATTGTGTTCAACTACAGCAGCATACTGACCAAGAAATTCAGGTGCACGTTTTGGTTCATGAGGGGATGGATACAGTTTGAGCCGCACACTGACATGAACACAGTTTCTTCCTAAGAAGGTCACAGGAGCGCCTTTATCAAATTCCTAGAGGAAAGGAAGCAGAAAGTTTTCGCCCAGCACATGACAGTTTCGTCCCCCAAAAGTACTAATCCCTTACCCACATCTCTACAAACAGTGTTTATCACATCTCACTTTCCACTTCCACCTGCTAACACCTTGAAAGCGCCAAGCATACCTAATTCTTTCCTCTTCCTGTCCATATCTTAATCATATTTCCCTTCTTGCGGCCATGAAAAGGGCTATTCTGCATGCCAGTTCCTTAACAACCAATTTCATTATTCCTAAGTAGAAAATTAAACATTCAGCTCCCACCATAAGCATGGATATTAAGCCTTTAAAGACGAAGCGTATCTGTTTTATATAAGGACACAGTGAGTACCGCGCTGTAAACACTCTCCACTTCGGTTATAAAAACCAGTCTCTTAATGTTTTATAAGGCAAAAGTTGCTGTTTGTTCTGAGATCCGTACAAAACACATAAACGCAATGTAAGCACCGTGTAGAATTTTTTAATGTTAAACCTGGTGGTACGTAAAGTTACCGCTAGGCTTTAAAAGGTTAAGTACTTAAAGCGCATTAAAATGCAGCAATCTGCTACAGCAAGGAAGTATGAATTTACTGGTGTGTGGGATCTTAGGAAAATCAAAAGCCTTCTTCTTAAATGTTTTGTAATAACCATTGTCATAATGTCAATATTAACCTAATAAATTATGTCATTATTATTAAAGGCATCATGAGTTTCAGTCTTACAAAATATTCATTCAGCCTTATTAGGTTCTCTTCAACTACAGTGGCAGTGGAGAAATAACAACCAAATCCAGTGTCTCTCACCCCTCTCCATATGGCAGCATATTAAAATATAGTTAAATAACCCACTGTATGCAAAATTATGTTATACTGCCAAGTTAAACATACACTTTATATAAAAGTGCACACATTGTACTTATACTATTCTCTCTGTTCTGCACTATTTTCCTTGCATATATTCTTTTGTAATGCATAAATGTAACAGATAATGACATAAGAAAGAGCAGGATAGGTCGATGAGATGACAAAACAATGAAAAATATCACACTGCTACCAGCACAGTTCGAGAATTGTCAAGAAACACATCTGAATTAAAAATGTCATGGTGTTTTTAATTATGTCCCAGCATACTGGGTGACAAACACTGATCCACTCCGCATAAGACTGATACCAATCACATTCAGAAAGTTCCACAGTAATACAAAATAAGCAGTGTAAAGCATAGGAACAAATTTTGTCTACTAAAGGTACACAGTAATTTTCAACAGCTGCCGAGATCTTCTTCACTGATGATCCAGTGGAGGTGGAATAATGTAACACCCAGAAATCCCAACCACTGAATGACAGTGTTCAGCATCTAATCCTCTGCACTAGAATGTTATTACAGCAGGCTGAATTTCCAGTTATGAAAGAAATACGGTGCAATGCCCAGGGTTATTGGATAGATTGGACTTCCATGTGATTCAAATTTTTAATAACTGCAAGTCTTATGGATAGTCATGTTCATGAACTATTACATGAAAACATCAAAATTTTTGTCATTCCAATAAATGTTAAAAGAATAATTCATTCAACAGAAAACACCACCATGACAATACACAAAACTTAGATAAATGTCTCCCACTTTCAAGACATATGAAACTTCAACTGAAGCAAAATTTTGGTCACGATCATAAATAGAAAATCAGCTGTCGCTAAATTCAAGTCTAATTTTACACCATGGCCATATGCATGGGTAAAATAATTTGTGGACACAGTCATAAATAACAACAAAGAAATGTATCTAATTGACGTTACAATTCATTACAACACAGCTGACTGATGTCACCCAGTTAAATACATTCACTGCTTTCAGTGAAACGTCAAAAAAATTTGTGAATTGTTCAACAGATATAAACCAATATGCAAGTTTTTATATAGCTTTTGAACATTTATCTGGAAATTTTTAAATTTAACTTATTTTTAGTAGGCTATTACAAGTACTATGCCGGTGGGTTTATATAGTATTTTGATACGACTGTTCCAAAATGTACATGGCGAATCAGTAACTGCGTACACTACCAGAACACCAATGATCAGAAGACTCAAATCGTCTGGGAAGTGATGCTGTGTCACAGGGCGAGTAGTTCCTAGCATTTCAAAGGAGCACAGTGCCTTCAAAACACCAGGAAATATTCACCCAACAACACTGGAAGGATCTGCTGCTACACCATTACAACAGCCTCAAACCTTGCACCATAAAACACGCTATTTCTGTATGTTTTATGTCATTCATGAAGAAGAATTTATGGCCACAACGAGAATCACTGGTTAAGACTCACTATTCATAAATCCAAACAATGACTTTAAGATTATTCCTTCAGAAATGAAGCAAAGACAACACATTATTTAAAAAATACGTATTTTGTCTCACTGGTTGCACAGGTAGGCTGTGCTGCAATGTATCCTTGTTGCACTGTAACACGTTGCACAGGTTGAGGAACATAATGTTGCTGCACCTGACCAGGAGCAGCAACATAATATTGTTGTGCCTGACCAGGAGCAGCAACATAATATTGCTGTGCCTGACCAGGAGCAGCAACATAATATTGCTGTGCCTGACCAGGAGCTGCTACTGAATATCCACTGTTACCACAAACATACCCACCATGTGTTTGAACAGGTGCTTGCTCAACTACTGCCTTAGAGACAACCTTTACATTGTTGTTAGCATTCTGGTGAGAGGGAGTCGTCGGTATCTGATGACATGTGCTTTGATCACCAGTTGTCTCCTGTTTCTTTGGAGTAACGGCTTGTTTGGACAGATTATTGCTGTTCTGATCCTGGGGTTTTAAAGTGTTAGCTGGTGAATTTGTACGTTCCAACTGAGTTCCAATCTTATCAAAATCAATTTTCTCCTTAGTATGTGAATCATCAGCTCCTCCAAGCTCTTTCTGACTGTTGACACCATTCTGAACTGCAACGCCAGTTTTCCCACTCTGAACATTATCTCCTGTACCTTTTGGATCTGGTGACGATTTATCAAAATCAGTTTTCTCCTTAGTATGTGAATCATCAGCTCCTCCAAGCTCTTTCTGACTGTGAACACCATCCTGAACTGCAACACCAGTTTCCCCACTCTGTGCATTATCTCCTGTACATTGTGCATCTGGCAACAATTTGGCATTACTTTTGTCTTCTTCAACATGTGTGTTAGGTTGAATATCATCCTTAAATTCATACTGTGGCAAGAGACTTTTCTTTACGTCTGACATTTCGGTACCAAAATCTTCACTCTTTGCATTCTGTTCACGCCGGCCCCTGCCCTTCAACATCGAGTATCCCAGCAGTACAACTATTATAGCCATGATAACACCCAACACAATATATGAACCAATAGAACCAGAGGATGCTGAGTCTCCTGTTTGGGACCCAAGGCCCGGTTCATTTATACCATCATCAGCAGCACCTTGCCTAACATCTCCTTTGTGTCCTTGTGTTCCAAATACATGAGTGTTATTCTCAGAACCAGAGACTGACTTTGTTACAATACTTTCAACCAATGTGCCAGACCCTGTGTCTTCACCCTCGCCATGATTCCCAGTAGCATTTGCCGTAACATCACTCTCATTGTCAAGTTTATGACTTATGTCCATTGTTTCTAGCACATCTAGCTTTCTGGTGGAATAATTACCATTTGTGCTTTTCTCATCATTTAAAGTAATACTGTCAGATGATGGAACAGTTGGTAATGGCTTGTAGGATCTTGCTCCTGGAACAGTTTCTGTTACAGGTTTCACATTACTTCCACCTAACTGTCCGTTCCCTTCCACATCATGATTCTGACCCTCTTCCCCAACTTCAGATGATGTATCTGAAATGCGAGGTGTATCATCAGTTGTGTCTGTGCCAGAATAATCTTCTTTTGGAGTATCACTGTCATCATCTTCTTTATTCGTTTCTTGGCTAGAAGATTCTGCCACTTCTGAATCATTTCCTTCCACACTGCTGTTCTGATCCTCAGTGTTATCCTCGGGCAAGGAATCCAGCATACCATGTTTATTATCTGGTGCCTCATAGTCAGAATCACCTCCTTGTGAAATATCATGCTCATCACCTTCATGTCCGTTGCTATCACCATGGCTCCGATTTTCAGAATCTCTATCAACATTTTCATTCACTGCACTATGGTCTTTGTCAGTAGTTTCATGTGATGCCTCAGCATTTTCCATAACCGCTTCAGACCGATCTCCAACCGACACCTCTCCACTGGGAAGTACAGCTGAATCTGATTCATTATTATCAGGACTGTTGGCAACAGTGCCTCTATCACCGTAATCATCACCACCACCTTCCTTTAAGGGGGCCATTCGACTTTCTGAAACTGGCGACTTGTTATTATCATGAAAACCACGAATCATTTCCGAATCAGGTGCCTCTGTGAACTCACCAGATTTTATATCATCATCACCATCATCATCATCAGTTGTCTGTTCTGAACTTGCTGAGGACCCTTGGTTCAACCCAGTGCTACTGGAATCAGCTTCATCATCATCCCCTTCAGTTCCAACATGTCCAGTTTCTTCATTTTTCTGAACTCCCTCTTCTGCTTCGTTTTCTTCTTCTTCTTCTTCTTCTTCTTCTTTTTCTTCTTCCTTTTCATTTTCTTTTGCTTCTACTTCTCCTTCTTCTTCTGTTTCATCATCATCTTCTTCTTCTTCTTCTTCTTCTTCTTCTTCTTCTAATTTACCACTTGTTTCACCTGCATCTTCCTTGCCAGATTCTGGGATGGGAATATTCTTGTCTTCATCTTCTGTTAATGTATTGTCCAAGGCCCTGTGTTCATTGTCATTTGAGGATTTGTTTTCCTTCCCTCTCTCTTCTTCATCTGATACATTCTGTGATTTTGGAGCATCATCCTTTCCAGCTTCTTGACCTTCATCATTACTGATATGCCCATCACCCTTCTCAGCAGTTTCAGTGTCGCTGATTCCTTCACTGAGTGTGTCCTTTTCATGTGTCCTACTCATGATGCCATCTTCCACGCCTACCGATGTGTCGTCTAACACATCAGAGTTATCACTTTCTTTACTATCATACAGTGGAGCTGCTGTTGCTGATTTGCCACCAAATAATCCAACGAGATTACATGCTAACAACAAGACAATCCATTTGAAAGCAGCCATCTTGCACTATGCTGTACACCACTGTAACAAATAATAAAATATATGTTAGGACAAAACACTTTGAACACAGAAATCCACACCAAATCCGTCCAAACACAACAAAATTTCATCTATTATGCAGGACTACATGTTTCTACCTATTTCAGGTCACCTTTAGGTTCACAATTTTTGTTTAACCTTTATCCTGCTAATGTGGAATATACGGTGAGCTGCTAATAATGCCAGCACCACTCGGCTACCAACTAGGCCCTTTTGGTAGCCGAGTAAGTGTGTGCACACAGATATGACATAGGATGTCTTTCACGATTGATTCAGTGATGAGACATTGTGCAGAGAGAGAGAGAGAGAGAGAGAGAGACAAAGAGGCTCCTTTCAGCGCTGCCAAATGTAGGTCACCAAATATTACACATTAGTGGTACTGGCCTTATTAGCAGCTCACCATGTATTCCACATTAGCAGGATAAAGGTTAAAACATAATGACGAAGGAATATATTCCTTCCTCAACATTTTGTGACCCTGAAGATGACCTGAAATAGGTCGAAACATGTAGTTCTGTACAGTAAATGGAATTTAGTTGTGTTTGGACGGATTTCTGTTGGATCTGTGTAATAAAAAACACAATGGGATGGCGTCCTTTAAAAAAATACTTTGAAAGATTTGTATACATTCACATGCATCCAAATTAGGTTTTAACACATTTTAGTAAATATGATTTCTTTAGTTTTTATACTTCTTTATAAAAATATTACTTTGGACACTGTCTGTTACCTGCAATATACCTGATATACATAATGTTTCAGAGCCTGCTAATATTAGCACACCTATTTGTTTGATGGTTCCCTTATATCGAGCTATTGTATACCCCTTCACATTTCTTCAGCAACAGAAAATTCCATTTCTGAGAAGTTATGCATTATTACCTACAAGTGTCACGAGGTTTTAATTCCACAGATCAGAATCAGGGCGATATATGTCAGTTACTGAGAAAGAACTAAGCATGAATTTACGATAACCTGAATGAATTTTTACTCTTACACATTTCATTTACAAAACAACGACAAATTATACATGGAGCTGAGCCTTGTTAGAGCAATATTTATTCAGGTAAACAGGCACGTGCGTGCAGAATTTTTCGCTAGGGGGGAAGGGGGGTGACCCTGAGGCTATATATAATTGATGTTTGATTTTAAAAATTATATTATAAAAATCATGCTGTAAGCACAACATAACGCTGTCTGCAACTGCATTTATATACACACGAATATAACTACATGTTCCGTGACTCAATCATAGTGCTTTTTTCTTGTTTTTTAAATGTTCAATGACTCAATCACAGTGCCCTATTTCCTTGTTTTTTTAATTTCATTAACTTATTTTTCAAAATTCTAATGTACTAGCCAGCCAATTTCAGCGGCTGACTTAGGATAAGAGTAAATCACGTAACACTTTGTATACCAAAATATCTACAAAATATATTTTTTAAATTTCGGTTTAGGGGGCTGCAGCCCGGCAGCCCCCCCCGGTCCCCCAATGGGGTCGTCCCTGTAATCAAAAGCTCTGTATTATGGCCAAACTTCCATTTTGCTCTGTTCCATGTGCCTCACTCTTCCACCCTGAAGACTGAGGCCCTACGCTCTTCGAAACCTTTATGAAGTTGCTGCCACATCCCACAAGATAGCAGTCTGTTACGACTCCGAAAGCTGATCACCATCTAAACAGCTCATGTCAAGACTGTAGCCTGAGTTTATATGATCCACTTCACAAGTTCATAAACCCGTTGTCTCAAATTATCATATCCTTTTCCTTAGATTTCTGTAGCTTGCATCCAGTGTGGAACTTCAGCTTTCAGGTTTATATTATTTTTAACCAACTCGTACACTAAAAAACACAATTTATCAGGTTTCATATAATTTCCGACATGTTTCGGTGTGGGTTACACCATCTTCAGCGGAAACTGTATTAGAACACTTTGAAACCACTGAAGAAAACCAGTTTTTCTACTTACAGGTTGGTTTTCTTCAGTGGTTTCAAAGTGTTCTAATACACTTTCCCTTGAAGATGGTGTAACCCACACTGAAACACGTCGGGAATTATATGAAACCTGATACATTGTGTTTTTTAGTGTACGAGTTGGTTAAAAATAATACAAATTATATTTACACTTACACGGTACGAATAGCTTTAAATTCAGCTTTCATGTTTCGGTTCCATCACAAATATAATTCAACTAAACCCTCAAAGCTGAGGTTACTCAGTTTAATGTTACTGTCACACCTATCGCTTGGCCTCCGAAAATTCTGCATATTTACCCTCCTCCACCGTGCATAATATGCATGCACAATGAGATACGGACATCACATATGTAGTAGTGACAACGCAGAATAAAAAATGGTAAAGCAGTCCCAGTCCACGTAATAAAGATATATATGGGAAACAGAGGTATAACTCCACTCATTCCTAACCTAAGCGTTTGATGGAGGTGAGTGGTGAACAACACGCCCAGGCCGCTTTGCCCCGGGTACCTATTGCATGGTAGGCTGAGTTGGCCCCAAAGCAGGTCTGGACAGTTTTGGATAACATAAAACATCTTGTCCGTGCCGGGATTCGAACCCCGGACCGTGGCCAGTCGCTGCACGCTGCACTCACCTTCTCCGCCCCTCATCTGACCGCCCTCCCGCTTCCACTACTCTCGTTCGATAAGCTGCTGACGCATCGTAGTGCCGTAACTTGGAGACTCTGCTATACGTAGTGTTCCGTATAAATACCGAGATAAGTCAGTTCAACCCTTTAAAGCCTAGCGGTAACTTTACGTACCACCAGGTTTAATATTAAAAAATTTTACGTGGTGCCCACATTGCGTTTATGTGTTTTGTACGGATCTCAGAACAAACAGCAACTTTTGCCTTATAAAACATTAAGAGACTGTTTTATAACCGACGTGGAGAGTGTTTACAGCGCGGTACGCACTGAGTCCTTATATAAAACAGATACGCTTCGTCTTTAAAGGGTTAATGATCCGGCATGCAAAGCGCATGCGCTGTATTATATTGCCATTTGTGGCCTGTCCGGCTGTACCATATTTTTCCACATTATCTCATAAACGGCGAGATTTTCGGAAAAAAAGTTATTGAACATAAAATGTATGTTTTGATTTTCTTTAGAACTTCGTCTGAAACACTTCGAATTCTCTGAACAATTCAGCGGCATATAAAAAATGTGGAAATGTCTTCATGTAAAGTACCCATTATTCTTGCTAGATTTTAAAATCTAGGAGCCACCTCAAAATTCTAGGTGCCAGAAGGTTGACAAAGCAATTCCCGTACTGAGCATCCACAAATATTACGCGCCAACGAATAAAATTTATTCACGCACGGAAGCCGTACTAACTCTCAGAATGGTAAACAGATGGCGTTACTCGTCAGCTAGCCACCAGTGAGCGATCTGTGAGCACATCTGTGAGCGATTTTCTGAGTAATTTTGAAGGAGACTTTGTCAGCAGTAAAATTATATTAGTTTCCGACTGTGTTAGTTTAGTCCCAACATGCTAGCGTCTACAATAAATAAACATCAGAGCAAATAAAGTGCTGTGTAAACCTGCAAAGAACACATTTGACAAACATACGTAGAACCTAAACTAATGTAACACGCATTTCCACTCTTGATAAATCCTGCATGGGTAGGAAACTTGGCCTGTTATGTAAGGGGCTAACGACAGACCCCAAGTATGACTACAGAATCAGCAGAAAGATTTTTGTATGTAATTATAATAAAGTTAGCAGTTTAGGATATTACACAGTGAGAAAATTAATGGTCTGTTGTTAGCTTAAGTAAAGCAGTAGACTTGTGATATAGGCCCTGTACAAAAATGGGGAGAGAAGAAATGCTTACAGAAATTTTGGCACGGAAACCTCTACGAAAGCGGGTAGGTTCCTTTAACGGACGAGAAGAATACGACAGTACTGACGTACATCAAATACAATACTTTTTCTACTAATGCACTGTTTTTGATGTCTATGCATTAACAGACACTTTTTGACATCGTTGTACGGCATATTTCGATCCTACAGGATCATCATCAGGGACTCAGTCGCAGTTAAAAAACTAAAAGTTACCCTCACAGCTCGCACAGTACTGCTTCCACCTTCTGCCGATCGCATCCCGCGTCAAACACGTAGTATACACACAGACACACACACAAGAAAAATTTAATGTTCACAAATTATTTCTGTTTTTACAACATACACTGAAAAATCTGTGAGTGTAACTTTTGGTTCTTAAATTCGAGCGAGCCCCTGATGATGATCCTGTAGGATCGGAACATGTTGGACTAACTAACTAACTAACTAACTAACTAACTAACTCCATGGAGCAGAGACCTTCTTGAGAAGCTAACAATTTCACAGCTAGTCGAGAAATTCCCCGCATTTTATGGAACCCGGAGGTCCATTACCACATTCACAACAGCCCGCCACCTGTCCCTATCCCGAGCCAGCTCAATCCAGTCCATGCCCCCATCCCAATTCTTGAAGATCCATTTTAATATTATCCTCCCATCTACGCCTGGGTCTCCCAAGTGGTCTCGCCTTCCCTCAGGTCTCCCCACCAAAATGCTGTATGCACATCTCTTTTCCCCCACACGTGCTACATGCCCTGCCCATCTCATTCTTCTCGATTTTATTACCCGAATAATATTTCGTGATGAGTACAGGTTATTAAGTTCCTCGTTATGTAGTCTTCTCCACTCCCCTGAAACATGCTGGACTAAAATGTGAAAAAATATTGTATTTGCATATTAATAATGCACGAGATGAGCAACATAAAAAAACTGACATAAATCTTAGAGGAATACATTGTCTGGATTGGAGGTGGATTCAACTGGCACGGGATCGTCCAATGCGCGGCGGCGTTGTTACCGGAGTCACATCCTTGTGGTTTATTTGATGACTGTTTTCAGCTTGTAGCCGTGTTACACTTGAAGGTTTTTGCACTTAGCGTTAATTAGCCTGCAGACAAATACAGTCTAACTTTAACGCCACAATGGCTTGGTCTTCCATTCCTGAGACCCCTCTTCAAAGCACTGTGTCTAATCCCTACTACAGGACGTACGCACTTGACACTCGCCTGACAACATGCGAACAAACAGGACACACAATGAAGAGAGAGAATAAAACAACGTTGCGAAAAGAATCAACAGAAGTGAGCTGTAATGGGAGGTGTGAAATGAAAAGGCGAGATGCTGGGGTTGTGGGGGCACCACAGAATGGTGGAAGGTGGAGGGGACATGAAGGAAATGAATCGGAAGACGCATAGCATTTATTAACCCTTTAAAGACGAAGCGTATCTGTTTTGTATAAGGACTCAGTGCTTACCGCGCTGTAAACACTCTCCACTTCGGTTATAAAAACCAATCTCTTAATGTTTTATAAGGCAAAAGTTGCTGTTTGTTCTGAGATCCGTACAAAACACATAAACGCAATGTGGGCACCACGTAGAATTTTTTAATGTTAAACCGGGTCGTATGTAAAGTTACCGCTAGGCTTTGAAAGGTTAAAGCAGAGTCTTCAAGCTCTGCACCACGAACCAAAGACGGTCCGAGACACCACTTTTATACAGGTGCACGAAGCAAGCTAACTAACCCATAACCAACTCCATGCAGCAATCCTTCTTGTAAAGCTAACAGTTCCTCAGCTGGTCAAGAAATTCCCGGCATTTTATGGAACCCCAATATTCAATGTCGCTTTCACAAGTGTCAACCCTTGTCCCTATCCTCAGCCAGAACAATCCAATCAATACACTCCAAACCGAATTAAGGTTTATGTTAATATCCACCCATTTACGTCTAGGTCTTCCAGGTGGTCTTTTTCCCTCAGGCTTCCCCACCAAAACCCTGCATGAACCACTCCCTTCCCCCACCCGTGCTACATGTCCCGCCCACCTCAGTCTTCTTGACGTGATCACTCGAATAATAGTTGCAGAGTACACATAAGAAGCTGGGTTTGAAATCTCCTCCACTCCCCTGTCACCTCGTCCCTCTTAGGCCCAAATATCCTCCTCAGCACCCCATTCTGGAACGCCCTCAGCCTATGTTCATCCTTCAGTGTGAGAGACCAAGTTTCACACCCATATAAAATAACAGGCAAAATTACAGTTCTGTATATCTTGACCTTTATATTTTCTGGTACCAAACTGGAAGGCAGATGTTCTGGACCGAAATACGTCAAATGTTCCCAAAGTTCGATTTGCTACGAAATATTACAAAGATGGGATGCAATTCTCGTAATGCTACATGTCTTCAGGCTTTCATGGCGACAAAATTGTATGAATTCTTCTCGGGCAGATAGCCGTGTCAATTGTTTAAAGACCTCCGACGTTTCAGAGACACACTCAGTATCCATACTCAGGGAAAGTTATCCGACGTTTCAGAGACACACTCAGTATCCATCCTCAGGGAAAGTCATCCGACGTTTCAGAGACACACTCAGTATCCATCCTCAGGGAAAGTTACCCGACGTTTCAGAGACACGCTCCGTCTCCATCCTCGGGCAAAGTCATCAACTTTCTCTGAGGATGGGGACTGAGTGTGTCTCTGAAACGTCGGAGGTCTTTAAACAATTGACATGGCTATCAGCCCGAGAAGAGTTCATACAATTTCCAGAACGTGTTAAGTGAAACACAAATTCTCATTAAAACGAACACATGTTACACCCGAATTGTTTAATTTCGTATCAGTAATTTGTTGGCATACACAATGTCCGTAACCGAACGATATTCAGACCCATTTTGTGGTGGCCTGCAGTTTCAAAAATCTGAGAAACACTGCTTTAGATTTCTGTTTTCTTTAGACAAAAAAAATTAGGAAACACAAGGAAAGATAGCAGATGGAGAGTAAGTGAAATAGTAAACAAAAAAAACAAATAAAATAGAAATACGACGAGTCTGCGATTGAAATCTACTACCAGCACTGGTGGCAAAAGTGACGGACAGAAGACCTCGCACGGCGTCTGAGGCAAACACCGATTTTTCCTGGTTCGATAGAATGACATCTGTAGTGGGGGGGACTATCACCGTGTGACAGCAAAGATCATTGGACATGTCGCGGGGTTATCGCTATGTATAACTGGCATAAATAGCATGCCGGGATACGCTTACGTAACGCCGCTTACGTTCTAATTAACCCTTTAAACACGAAGCGTATCTGTTTTATATAAGGACTCAGTGCGTACCGCGCAGTAAACACTCTCCACTTCGGTTATAAAAACCAGTCTCTTAATGTTTTATAAGGCAAAAGTTGCTGTTTGTTCTGAGATCCGTACAAAACACATAAACGCAATGTGGGCACCACGTAGAATTTTTGAATGTTAAACGTGGTGGTACGTAAAGTTACCGTTAGGCTTTAAAAGGTTAAGCTACATGTCAACAGACCGGCGGTTTTCAACCAAACTCGTGGCTCACGACACGCTTGCGGCCTGCAAAGATATCCTTTTCCCTTAATTTTTTATCACGCTGACTTTGTCCAAAAAAATATGACTTCCCATTCAGCGCGCTGGCAGTCTGAGAACACAATCCAAGCACCTCCAGCTCCAGAGAAACTGTTTCGTTTCGCAGTCCTTCCCTCGTCTATCTACTCACAGTATGTGTCAAGGTTGTTTATTTTCACTTGATCACACTCAGACACACACCACAGTCGGTAGGACTCCTCTGGACGAGGGATCGGCCCGTCGCAGAGACCTCTACCTGACAACACAAACACTGTACAAGAGAAAAAAATACATGCCCCCGGTGGGATTCGAACCCACGATCTTAGCAAACGTTCAGCTGCAGACCTACGCCTTAGACCGCGCGGCCACTGGGATCGGCAGAAACTAACTGTACTAATCTAATTTAATCAGAGGCATATCTTGCAAATCTTAATGTGTTGTTTCACCACCATTTCGAACAGACCGCTTCGGAGATGGGGTGTAGTATTCAGATTCGTCTCAGAGTGGGATGGCGTGGTATAGATCAAACTGGCTCATGCTATGGTCAGTGACAGGCACATGTAGACCTGGAGCACACCCAAGGTGGGGGCTGCCGGGCTGCAGCCCCACCCCAAACTCCCCAAAACCGAAATTTAAAAAAAACACACACACACAGATTTTATAGATATTATGATATCAAAAGTTTTACGTGATCTCCCCTTCAGCCGAAATCAGCCACTGAAATCGGCTGATAACCAGTACATTAGAATTTTGAAAAATAAATTAAAAAAATTAAAAAAGAACAAGAAGACAGGACACTGTGATTGAGTCATGGAACATGTAGTTATATTTGTGTGTATATAGATGCAGCTGCAGACAGTGTTACGTTGTGCTTACAGCATGACTTCTGTAACATAATTTTCAAAAACAGACATATGTTATGTACAGCTTCAGGGTCAACCTCCCCGCCTCCCCCGCCCCAAGGAAAAATTCTGGGTGCGCACCTGATTGTGGGCACATTAATAAAACTACAGTTTCATAAACGGCAGAAGGTTCCTTGACTTCTTGACAGACCGTCAGCATCTTGCCATGGAGATTGAAGTCACCTGGGATATGACGCCGTGTCCCAGCGTGGAACAGGCTGAAGGACAAAGCTAACAGGTCTGACAACTTCGGTTCCAACACTATAATCCTAGCAGTAGAAATACAGTTGAAATCGGTTATAACGTCATGAAAGGGCCTCAATATTTTGTATCGTTAAAAACGAGTGTCGTTATAACCGAGGAGTATAATGTTATGGCTAACAGTGAGGAATTAATTGGTACCACAGAATATCTGACGCTATAGACGAGGTGTCGCATAAACCTATGTCGTTATAACCAGGCTAGACTCTAATATAACTGCATCACGTTTTCTACAAAAATAAAGTTCACGAGTAGGCAAATAATTTAGAAAGCCACACGCGACTTCTGAAACGTCCGTTCCGTTCATTGGCTTAGATATTTCCGATTTCACCATTAGATGGTTTGGGAAAGTGAAGCTATTAACATGTTTGGCTATGTTACGACTCAGTAACAAGAAATGCTGTGTTTACATTCCGACTGTTGGAATTCAGGGACAGGACACAAGGCCGGTATTTGCACATTATAACACGTCTTTGCAAATCACTGATACTGTGAGATGGGTGGAGGCCCGAAGCAGGATGTGAGATCACCCACCTACTGTTCCCATAGGGCATAGACTACAGTCTGTCATTAGCAACGGATAACAGGACGTACGGGTGCCAACCATGCTTCAACTACCGCCAGGGTTGGAGACCTCTGTTGATCACCGTACCCACACCGGGTTTGGAATCGAACCACCCTCCTGTCCAATTGGTTTGAGGGAGGGGGGTGCATTAGGCGGTGAGGTTGTGTGGATGTAAGGCCAACTACGCGTCTCCATCTAGTGCCAAAGTTTAAGAAACAACGACTGTATCACAGACCCGACATATAGACACTCAGTCAATCTGTAACTAAGTCAGTCACTCTCGTACCATACTGTTACTTTGTTAACAACCTAACCAATATTACAGTCAATTAACGTTACTTTGTGAGTTACTTGGCCATCCTGTAACAAAATTTGCACACTATAGCATGACAGTAACTTTTAGTTACAAGTGGTTTCCACCGCCTGTTAAAAGTAACCACATCCGCTAGTTACTTCGCAGTAACTTCCAAATACAACCAACCTGAGTCCGCTACTGATAGCGGTAATATTTTGTACAATAAATGATTTATCCTCTTTTCTGCATCACCCTGTATAAACAATTTCCTGTTTATTTAATTTTGGGTGCGGTAGATAAGAACGTCAAATCCCTTGGATTGGAGATGAACAGCCTGTATCAGCTATCTGTAATTTTATCAGAAACTCACACCGAGACGCACACAACATGGAGCATTCACAGTCCAATCAGGAGGCGCTTATGCAAATATGGGGGAGGAAACACATGGCCTAGACCTGGAAGGGCGATATAGCTTGCAGAGTAAAATTTTTTCTTTACCCTACCATAACAAAGGTAACCAGAACAGGCTGGAAATGTACATAAGGCGTGCTACTTCAGGCGCTTTCCCTCTTATTGTCCCTTTTATTCGGAATACTTTCTCAGTGCAGACTAAAACATTCACTCTTTTTGTTTTTCGCATAATATAATCACGTTCAAATCTTTCTCCAGCCTCTCGCGGCTTCGCCATACTTCTCATGCTTCCGTCCTAACCGTCCAGCTACAGTATGTCACGTACTTCTCTCGTAAACGGCGATATTTCTTGTACACTTGCCTTGTAAAAGACGACAATTTAGATCAGTTATTTCTAAAAGGTTTTGACGACGGTGTATAATATTGTGTGCTGATGGGTTTATGGACTTTATCCATCGTCCGAAGAGTAAAATATTAAAAATATTAAAAAATTAAAATCACGACGTTTCGGAAGCTGGCTGTGCTTCTGTCTTCAGGTGAATGGACGGGGAGAAGAGAAGAGCACCTACTCAGTTGGGCCCCTGAGACAGAACTAGCCTCCAGTAATGGAAGCGAAGCCAGCTTCCGAAACGTCGTGATTTTAATTTTTAATATTTTACTCTTCGGACGATGGATAAAGTCCATAAACCCATCACCACACAATCAATTATTTCCTAGGCCTCAGTTCGTAAATTACACATAACCTGTCTTATAAGGACCAATAACAAATGTAGGTGGGTCTTCATCTACGGTGTTCTTATTCTTACACATTTATAACAAAATGGGAAGGTGACAACCAATTTTTAGTATGAAAAAACCAAATTTTAAATTTTACGAACAACCAACCCTCTTGTGGGAATTGAGTACGATGCAGACATGACAACGTTGTCGCTTTGTATCGGGGCATAAAATGATACAGAATCGAATGTAAGAAAGGTAAACTGAACACTGTGTTGCGGTCTAGATTACGTGGTGTCGCACCTCCATGACGCTACCCTCCTTCATGTACCAGTAGGTACCACTGCCACTGTATTCCATATCCAACTATCCCACTTGTCTGTGTTACCATGAACTGTAATCCAAGCTGACTTGTGTCTCCTTTTCTCTGTGACCCTTCTCTTCAAAGGCTTAAAATCAATTTTATCATTTATTCTACAATATATATAAACGTTAGATAATGGTTCAGTCTTTCCATGAAATATGACCCCTACGTTAGATGAACTGCATCCACTTACCGCTCTTATCTGTGTCTGAATAAGGAGGATTTGCCTTCAGATGGCACGTTTGCAGTCCTTTATTTATGAATGGTTGGGTTTACAGTGTCACTGTCGCAGACGAAGCAGCGTTCAGTGGTATGTCCACTGATAACCAGATGAATTGGAGAGAATCTGGGACTGGTCTTAGCTTGAGGTGCAACACCGTTTGAGTGAGGGGGACGAGAACTACCCCCCCCCCCCGAAAAGGACATTCCCAAAACAAGCCAACGTCGTTACCGCCACAACCAGTTTCCTTGATCTTTCTTCCAACGGCCTGGACCTTCCTTACTTCGAATCCCCGCACAGGCAAGAGATTTTCCCCGTCTGAAAAAAACCTCCACCCAGTCTCCTATTCAGTGGACACCGGGGGTTCTTTCCCAGCGGTAAAGCAGCCGGGCCGTGAAGTTCACCACTCATATCTATCTAGGGCCAAGGTTAAGAATGAACGGAGCTATGTCTCCAATCCCGAAATATGCCTTCATAGCGTGGAGAGGGACTTTACCTTTTTTTAATGACGTTTTACATTTAAGAATTTTGGTAAACATTTCCCAGTCATTTCAATTTATTTATATCCGACATCTTTAACGACCACTTTACAAAGAGACCCATACACTGTGCGTTTCTGCAAGCACGGCAAGCGTCACTTCAAAATAAGCAGCAGAGCGAAGGAGAAAGTTTTGGAGAAAAACTACAGAATAGAATGACGCACACATTTAATGTCCTGTAAGCCTTGTAGTTTTGCGATCATAAAACAAAATAACGCTACGGATATAATTCCGAAATATCGAGATGCTCTATGCACTAGTCTTAAACAAACGCGCCACGTGAAGTACGAAGCAGGTGCTGCGATAAGACTGTGTTGAAATAAGTACAGAGATATCGTGTAAAGAACACAGACAGGGGACCACAGCCAGGGGTTTCCACGCCACCCAACTGGAAATGATCACGAAACAGATGTTTGGAAACAGGTTTGTATTTTACATTATACATATTTTGAACTTAATGACCTGTACTCATAGCCAAATATTATTCGGGTAATCAAATCGAGAAGGATGAGATGGGCGGGCCATGTAGCACGTATGGGGGAAACGAGAGATGTACACAAGATTTTGGTGGGGAGACCTGAGGGAAGGCGACCGTTTGGGAGACCCAGGCGTGGATGGGAGGATAATATTACAATGTATCTTCAAGGAATCGGATGGGGGCATGGACTGGATTGAACTGGCTCAGGATAGGAACAGGTTGCGGGCTGTTGTGAATGCGGTAATGAAATTCCGGGTTCCATAAAATGCGGGGAATTTCTTGACTAGCTGAGAAACTGTTAGCTTTTCAAGAAGGCCTCTGCTCCATGGAGTTAGTTAGTTAGTTAGTTAGTTAGTTAGTTATATTTTATACTTAAAAGAATTTTATGTATCTACGTACCGATTTTGCCATAAGTAAACTATTAAAAAAGTCACTGACTATGGCTGTGCTATATGTACATTTTAGCATTCTACGATAAGCTGCACGCTGCTTATGTCTATAGAGGATGACTTCCCGATGATGGCTGAGTTCAGCCGAAACATGTAGCAGCATGTATAACAACTGTGCAGTAGTTGCTAACAGATAAAACGTGTATATATACAAAACAACTGCACCGGAAGTGGGACTACTTTAATGTGGCGCTCTGATGCAAGTTCGTATTTTAGTTAAAATCGTACACAACGCGGCAATTTACACGAACACCAACACATGTTTCAGCATACATCCCGCTTGTAAATGCTGATATACCGGGACAGAAACAATCAGACATATTTTATGCCCCTTACATTTGTTCCGTAAGTCATGTAGCTTGCGAGGTAACTAAGAAGGAAGCGAATGCACCAGAGACCCTGCGCCCACCTCGTAACTTGTTTAACCCTTTAAAGGCCCAGTGGTTACTGTATGTACCGCCAGGTTTAACATTCAACAGTTCTACGTTCTGCCCACACAGTGTACTTATGTGTTTTGTGTGGATCTCAGAACAAACAGCGATTATTTCCCTATACAGCATTAACTGACTGGTTTTTGTAACCGAGACGGAGTGTGTTTACTGCACGGTACGGACTTAATCTTTAACTATAATTCTACGTTCTGCCTACACAGTGTATTTATGTGTTTTGTGTGGATCTCAGAACAAACAGCGATTATTTCCCTATACAGCATTAACTGACTGGTTTTTATAACCGAGACGGAATGTGTTTACTGCGCGGTACGGAATGTATATTTATAATTCAGGTTTAAGTTCTGCCCACACAGTGTATTTATGTGTTTTGTGTGGATCCCAGAGCAAACAGCGATTATTTCCCTATACAGCATTAACTGGCTGGTTTTTATAACCGAGACGGAATGTGTTTACTGCGCGGTACGGAATGTATATTTATAATTCAGGTTTAAGTTCTGCCCACACAGTGTATTTATGTGTTTTGTGTGGATCCCAGAGCAAACAGCGATTATTTCCCTATACAGCATTAACTGGCTGGTTTTTATAACCGAGACGGAATGTGTTTACTGCGCGGTACGGAATGTATATTTATAATTCAGGTTTAAGTTCTGCCCACACAGTGTATTTATGTGTTTTGTGTGGATCCCAGAGCAAATAGCGATTATTTCCTTATACAGCATTAACTGGCTGGTTTTTATAACCGAGACGGAATGTGTTTACTGCGCGGTACGGAATGTATATTTATAATTCAGGTTTAAGTTCTGCCCACACAGTGTATTTATGTGTTTTGCGTGGATCCCAGAGCAAACAGCGATTATTTCCCTATACAGCATTAACTGACTGGTTTTTATAACCGAGACGGAATGTGTTTACTGCGCGGTACGGAATGTATATTTCTAATTCAGGTTTAAGTTCTGCCCACACAGTGTATTTATGTGTTCTGTGTGGATCACCGAAATGGATCTTTACATATAATTCAGGTTATACCTTGTCTATAAAGGGTCAAAAGTTTATTATATTTTTGCAGGGCCTTCCCAACTTTATCTTACGTCAAGCAAATAGCTTACATGCTTTGAATGCGTACGTCAAGATGAACTGAGTGTCTGGGTATGATACTTCAAAGAAACGAGATTAACGTAATTTCGTATCTTATCGTCACTGTCCTCATCTCACTGACACACACACACACGGCTTCACATTCCGCATTATTAATTGCTTAATGTAACGTAATAAGAGGAAATGCCAACAATAATAAAGGTAAAGCAATCCCATTACAGGCCTGGACAGGCCCTGAGGTTTCCAGGAGGTTGAGGCTCCCAGAATTGCTGGACAGTCGGCACAAGAAGATGGTAAGGTTGTCAGCCCTACGCACTGGCCGCCTTTACCCCCCCCCCCCAGGAAATATTCCTGGTACTCATTTCTATTAGAGGCTGAGTCGACCCCAGGGCTATAGTGCGGCCGGAAGGATTATGTTAATGAAAAATCCCAATGACCTAATTGGGAATCGAACCCGTGACCTTCCGGCTTGCAGCACAGTGCCTCAACCAACTGCGCCACCGCGTACAACAACAATAATAATAATGATAATAATAATGTTTCTTAAAAGGTACTGGGGTGGAGAGTGAATTCTTTCTTTAAAAAACAGGACTTGGCAGAATATTTCAAGCCACGACGACGACGACGACGACGACGAAGAAGAAGAAGAAGAAGAAGAAGAAGAAGAAGAAGAAGAAGAAGAAGTGATCTCCTACCTAGCTCGGCCTGGCCTGACCCCGGTACCTTATGGGCGAACAGCCTTCCACAGTTAGTCTCAATTAGCATTCGGTTATTACATAACGAATCACCTCGCTATAACGGTGCGTGGCCGCGCGTTAACCGTTGGCATGCACAAGGGCACGGTAACGCGTCATAACGACGCCCCGAGGACGTCAACGAGCAGGAAGCCGACGAAAATACCGTATAAAAGTTAAAAATTCAACAAGTCTTTTACAGAACACCGCAGTAACCAAAAAACAGACCGACACACTCCCTGACTTTACCCATAACAGGGGCTGCAAAGCAAATATATGACAACTGACCGTAGTGCCGGCAAAATCGGTGTCCGCTACGTCACCACGTTCTACAGGGCATTCTTTCTGCCGGGTAAATGCTGCCGGAGCGTTTACACAATTACACCGTTTATTTCCAAGGTTAAGAATGCCTTGAGCGTTACTACCGTCCGCTATTTACAGACTCATGACAGGCACGCACGCACGCACGCACGCACGCACACACGCGCTGTAATTCAGCAGCAGAAGCCATCTGTAAATGGCAACGGCCTATTATACGTTACGCTTGCGAATAAAGCTTCGACCCGAACGTCACGTCTTCATCATTACTGCAGTGACTTCAGGCTTCCAGCGCCATGTTGATGAGATCTGTCCTCTTCTGGAATATTACGCAGCGTTGGGTGGTAATCCTTTACCGACGTTTCGGCATAAGGCATCGGTACCATCTTTACCCTTGACCCTTTCAGATAGGACCGATATTTTGTCCCGAAACGTCGGTAAACAATTACCACACGACACCGCGTAATATCCCAGAAGACTTTACAAAATGCGTACCGCTGCGAGTGTGCTATGAATGTAAACACAGTTATATGCCGTCCTCACAACTTGTTTATTGGTTCAAAACTTAAAATTGGCATTTATTGAGGTAAAAGTTGTTGTTCTGTTCGGGTTTGTTATGCAGGTAGTTCTTTTGTAAATGATCGAGTTTATTGTTTACGTGTTTATATTTCTTGTTGAGTTCCTCACTCAGTCTTTCCTCAATGATTTTGAAGATGTAGTCACTTGCATGTCTCCATCCATTAGTTCTTTCTAATTTTTTTTTTGGGTGGCTCTTTACGACCCGTTTCGGGTCATGGCCAGCCCCGTTCTCGGCACTTCGTGATCGCACTGATTTGGACACACCACAGTCGGTAGGACCCCTCTGGACGAGGGATCGGCCCGTCGCAGAGACCTCTACCTGACAACACAAACACTGTACAAGAAAAACATCCATGCCCTCGGTGGGATTCGAACCCACGATCCCAGCAACCACTCGGCCGCAGACCCACGCCTTAGACCGCGCGGCCACTGCGATCGGCAGTTATTTCTAAATGCAGGTGGTAAAGTTTTTGGTTTAGGTTTGTTTCTTCACATACATGAATTTTATTTTAATTTTGAACCAATAAACAAGTTGTGAGGGCAGCATCTAACTGTGTTTACGTCCCAGAAGACCGCACATTTCTTCATTAATTCTTTTTATGTGTTCCATTCAATTATGCTCCCAAATGCTAAGTTTGTATAATATCAGTAATGGACGAATAAGTGCAGAGCATTGGTGGAACAATCCTGAAGGGGCAAAATTCAAGTACGCGGAGAAAAACATGTCCCAATGCCACTTCGCCCATCACAAATCTCGCATGGACTGGCCCGGGATGCAGGCAAAAAGTTGGACGCATGCGACTAACCGCCTAAGTCATGTCTCTGCCACTATTACGACGGAAAGTGAAAGTACGTTTCTATCGAATGCGCCCTTATTCCCTTCACAGCACTGGTTTTTCGAAGGGAGTCTTTGCCCGTTTGTCCGTCCGGTAAGAACAACATGTAGATGAGGATAAGTACAGCGCGTTGGTGGCATGATACTGGCAGGGGAAAACCGAAGTACTAACAAAGAAAAACCTGCCCCAGTGCCACTTCGTCCATCATGAATGTCACACGGACTGACCTGTGATCGAAACCGGTCCTCCGCGGTGAGGGGCCGGCGACTAACCGCCTCAACCATGGCACGACCTCGTTATGACGAACTGCTCTGAACTGAGTATATAAATTCAGTTCGTACCAGAACAGGCGCTCCTCTAACTAACTAACTAACTAACTAACTAACTAACTAACTAACTAACTAACT